>JAAALK010000344.1:0-83619 GCA_019279435.1 Zizania palustris | reverse complement strand
TGTAACGAGTATATGTTTGGAGACAGTCTTATAACCAAGTCACCAGAACAGACAATCCAACCATGTCGACAAATCCACGAACGCTAGTCGATGGAGAAGCCCCGGCAAGGAAAATAGGATTGACAAATTTAATGTTATGGTGCAGAGTCTATTCAAGGTCACACCACAATGACGGGTGGGTGGATACTTCAGTTTAGCGTCTAAAGAAGAAAAAAAATGAGTATCTACACATAATTTCTATAATTAGGCAAGCAAAACCCATTAGGGTATTCGCTTTATTGCGAACATCAAAACTAAAGGCAGATGCTGAGATGCGGCAGCTGGGTCCGTCCCCTTCAGGCAGCGGAAGTCTGGTTCTTCTTGAGCTTCTCATCGCACAACTTTTGGTGTCAGCACCTTAACATTGAATTCCATCAGGAGCTCCTCAAATAAAAACTTCATGTTGGTCTTGAACGACTTTAAGTATGTGTCATGTCCGGTAGACAAATCCATATTATTCAGCTGTGGCTTCACTCCACTGCTGCTGCTCGACTCTACAGCATCATCAGTGTCGCCCTGCTTACCATCCTCATCCTTGACAGGGACTACAGACCCTATATTATGACCTTTCATATAGTGCTTGCATGCACACAGAATGGCACGACCGCGTTCACGGAAGTGGCCAGCAACGAGGGCTTCAAAGTGCTGAAACAAGTAATTAACAGGGAATGTTATCAGATAACTTCGTATGTAAGTCCTGGAATGCATCTCATGCTGGCAAGTATGTTGCCCAGGTACGTGGATACGGATACGCGATACCGCAATACTTCGATACAGCATTTTCCAAAAAACATGGATACGGCAATACGCGTATATATATAGTATTATTATATATTAGTAATGCATATAAAAATATAACAACCGCAGAAACATATAACACAATTCTTAGTTCAATACCTAAACTCAGATACATGTGAACAATCAAATCCTGATCCACTGTTACTCCATCAATCTACAAATTCAATATTCACACAAATAAATATAACACAATGACTACGTATTCACTCTTTTCAGCAAGACAGCACATGCACATTGCAGTATTGCACAACAGCAAACAGAAATAAATTGAGGAAAAACAGGAACAAGCCAACAAGCCAAAAGAACACGAGAACAACACCATTGCACAACCACCAAAACATAAATAAATTGAGAAAGAACAGGAACAGGTCAACAGAACACAAGAACAACACCTGCTCGGCTCGGTCACTCTCACAAAGTACAGAGGCTGCGGGCTGCGGCGAATGGAGGCTGCCGCGGCGGAAAGCCCTTGCCTCCGGCGGTGTCCCAGCCCCCAAGCTGCAGTGGTGCGGCGGCACGTGAGCTCGGCATCGGCCGGCGGCGATCGTCGGCATGGCAGCAAGATCTCTGATACGGCGGCGCGTGGACTGGAGGGAAGGCTGTGCGAGAGTGGGCTGAGATTTAGGGCAACGGTCAGGGCGAGAGGAGGAAAATTCTCTGCTTCGCGTATCGGGGACGCACCTGATACATATCTGAATTTTTTTATTTATTTGGAAAAGGAGAAAATGTTGGATATGCGGATACGTATCCGGCCGTATCCGATACATATCCGGCCGTATCCGATACGTATCGGTATCTGGATACGTATACGATACCGGTACGCACGATTTTTGGAGTATCCGTGCTTCGTAGCTGGCAACAGGGCATGTCATGCTCACAATGAAAGAATGTAAGAAACATGTAAGTATGGCATAACAATAACTAAAAGTACAGAGGCTGCGGGCTGCGGCGAATGGAGGCTGCCGCGGCGGAAAGCCCTTGCCTCCGGCGGTGTCCCCAGCCCCCAAGCTGCAGTGGCGCGGCGGCACGTGAGCTCGGCATCGGCCGGCGGCGATCGCGGCATGGCAGCAGATCTCTGATACGGCGGCGCGTGGACTGGAGGGAAGGCTGTGCGAGAGTGGGCTGAGATTTAGGGCACGGTCATGGGCGAGAGGAGGAAAAATTCTCTGCTTCGCGTATCGGGGACGCACCTGATACATATCTGATTTTTTTTATTTATTTGGAAAAGGAGAAAATGCTGGATACGTATCGGATATGTATCCGGCCGTATCCGATACGTATCGGTATCCGGATACGTATCCAATACCGGTACGCACGATTTTTGGAGTATCCGTGCTTCGTAGCTGGCAACAGGGCATGTCATGCTCACAATGAAAGAATGTGTAAGAAACATGTAAGTATGGCATAACAATAACTAAAAGTGATGTTATTAAGATGCCCAGTAGTTGACTATTTACCAAGCTGCAATGCCTTATAAAATGTTACCTGTGGAGGTCTACGGAGCGAGTATAACATTGTCCTGCATGAGTGCAGAAATGTGTTATAATTATACTCCAGGGCACTCTTCTGTCCACTAGCACTGTTGGCATAACTCTCATATCCTGGCTCATTGAAGTATGGCTTCTCATTCAACACGAGAGCTTGAATGGAGATTAGCACCTGTAGCATAGTTGAATGGGCTGAGTTCCACTTCTCACAACCACTTCCACCCCAGGTGCCTAACAGGCTAAGACAGACTCTTCCACAAGCATATAAATTTGGATTAAGCCGAAGACCCCCAGAATAATGTACCACCTGGGAAAAAACGTCATAGATATTTCAATCAAAATAAAAATAAATTAAATACAAAATGACTGCCTTCTGAATACGTACTGGAGGAGTAGCAGTAGGATAAGTAGAAGTAAATTGAGCATCAAAGAAGAAAGCCCATCATGGTAGGGTGTTCCTTGAGGTCCAATCATTACAGCCCTCAGAAGGTCCATCCGATTTTCAGATACACGAACATATATAGATGCTGCACAGCAGAACAAGAATCAAAAATACAGATTTCTAGCACACAAAGACATTAACAAAGAGCAAACACAAGAAATAGTATATCTCCAACTTCATTTGCATAATATAAAATTGTGCATTTTCAAGCCACATAAGTTGTAGTTTGTAAACTTCTGGAGCTTCGTCTGCGGGGGCAAGCCCAGGGTAATCAAAAACGGTGTAAATAAAATAAAATAAAATATTGAACTTACATATGCATTAGTAGGACTGGCTAATTATGAACATTACATGACCTTGCAACTCTACAAGATTCCTAAAGCTTTTACAGAACAGTTATTTATGAGCACAAAGCAGAACACCAAATATTGATTGATAAACTAATGCAATCTTAAGAAACTGCAGGGAAAAGTGTTAGGTACTTAGGTCAATGAATATGCAGATGCAACATCTATAAACAACAACGACATAAGCTCTTGACAAATTTAACCTGGTAAATCTTTCTCCAGGAGTTTCCAGTCATGCTGAATTCTTTTTGTCCATTCTTTTCCTGTCTGATGTTTGAAAAAACAAGTTAATATTTGATTGAAAAAAGCATATAAAAAGGTAAAAATATGCAGATGATGCTACCTTTCCAATAGGTTTATTAGCAAAATGATGATCAGAAAAATCCTCAACAGTGTCAAACTGCTTAAAGAACTCATATCTCATATTAATTACATCATCTATTTCTGCAACTGACTTAAAAGTACCAGGACCATCAGCAGCTGGTTTTTGTAGCCATGGAACAGTAGCCTCCACTCCTGGAGGCAAATCCAAATCGTCAAACTTATCAGCAAGCTTCTGGTTGAAGTCAGTTTCATCAAATTCAAAGTCAGCTTCTTCATCATCATAGCATCTTCTCATCATAGCATTCTTCATCACTATACAATAGTAATCTTCTTCCTCATTTTCCGCATAGTCAAAATTCAGTAGCTCTGGTTCAGATGCTTGGAAGGGATTATTTTCAGTACTGGATCCAACATGATCATTGGATGAAGAACCCTACAAAGTATGTCATCACTATTATAGAAAACAAAAGAGTTGTAGCTTCATAAAATAACACAGGATTTGAGTCTACAATAAAGTTCTTTTGTTAATTGAGTTTCACATATCACTTAATTCAGTGCATCCATCGCCAACATCTGGGATTACATTTTGCATGACAACTGATAAGCACTAAGTATTTCCTGAGAATAACATAAATAATGCAAACTGTGATGTTGGAATAGCCACATATTAACATTAAGACCGAACCAACTAGCAGAAGGGATTAATGCAATCAAATGATCAATCAACAATGTTGACATTCTAGTATTCTACATAAAGGTTGTGTAATGAACCGAGAGTGTAATCCAATATAATCCAATGTTACAGTTGAGTGAGTGACTAAGTCAGTATGCCTAGTTGCATACACTGCATAACAAACCTCACGCATCACAAAGAACCTCTAAATATATAGCTCCAATATAATCAGATAAGGATGATATTTGTTATACAATTTGGGTTTCTGTCGCAACACTAGACACTTGCTAGCTGACGTGATATCTCAGAATTAGCACATGAGAACATGCCAGACATCCCTAATCTAGTAGCCTAGACAAATTTGAGAATTTGACAACAAAACCAAAGCAATGCAAGACCTAGCCTAGGTGTGAAGAAGAGCCTAAAGAAAACCTCGATTCCACCACAATTAACCTAAAGACCTAAACCAATTCCAATCAACAAAATCAAATTACCTTCAAAACCCAAAACCCTAACAACAGGACGATGATTCCACTACAAGCAAGACCATGACACCCCAGGACCACCGATTTAATCAAAAATCAAACCAAAATCCCAGGAAAATCTAGACAATATAACCTAAATCTCGCAAGAAAGAACCTTTTCCCTTTTATATGTGGCAAGAACAAATAAACCCAAAACCACATACCATGCTCGGAATCGGCGGACCCAAAATCAAACAAACGCAACGATCGCATCAACGGACTGCGCAAAAAACGCTTGGATTGCACCAAAGCGACGCGAAAAATAGGACTTCTGCAATTTCAGCCATAAAGGCCGAAGAGTTCGGGACTCAAGAACGCGACGGGTACCTGGCAGCGCTGCCGTTTTTCTGCTGCGCTGCTGCTGCTGCACGGGGTCCCACACGGCGCATCGGCGGCGCGGCAGGAAGACGACGATTACGACGCCCCTCCTTGCATGTGCGGATATCTGCGAAAATACAATACACCAAAATCGCAAAAAAAAAACAAGATACAAAAAGTTAGGTAAAACGCAAAATCCGGCACACGACAGCTCCATACGGAGGAGGGGGTCGAAGGCGATTGATGCAGGAGGGCCTACCCGGCAGCGTCCATGGAGACGGCTAACGACGGCGAGCGGCGGCCGGACGGACGGAAAAGCACTCGACGAGGAAGGAGCGCGCGGGTGCGCGTAGCAGTTTAGGGTTGTAGGCCACACACAGACCCACGTCACCCACAGCAAGCGTCCGCCGCCGTCCAGCGCTGCCGGGTGGGTCCTACCGATGACTCATACCAAGTCCTTTAATGTCACTGGTTATAGATGAACACAAAGGTTGTCTTTGGTTCATTCGAGGTAACGTAAACGTTAATGAAATCAATTACGGTGTTAAGGAATAACAATGTAACAGAATACTAGATTTGTTTGGTTAACAAATGTAATCTATTTTATTTACATTACACTGTTTGGGTGATAGGTGTATGTATTCTATTTACAATACCCACTTGATACAAACACATTGCATCTCTAACCATGAAACACTGGATTACTGTTTGTTCGGCTGCACCCCGAGCAAGAGGCCCCGCGCCACTGCCGCAGCCGACGCCACCCTGCGCAGCCTCTCTCGCCCAAATCGCACCAGCGTGAGCGGACCTTCATACGGCGCCGGTGCGCATCTACGTCGTTTTCTACTTGATGTACAGACCAAGTCCGACTCCTGGCGCGCGCCGTGCAGCACGGGGTTGGCTCAATGTCAGGCGCGCGCGCTCCTCTTCCGCGTCCCGGAGACGCTGCCTCCTACCGTCCTCACCTAGATGGGTCCAAGGAGGCTATGGACGGCGAGGACATCTCGTCGTCGACCTCGACGGGCTCTCCGACGCCGACGACTTCCTCTTCGGTTCCCCCGCTAGGATGCGGCACAGATGTAGACCTTCTTCGACTCCACCGAGCTACTCTGTCGCCACCAGCGCCTCGTCGGCAAGCCCGCACGACTTCTTCGTCAGCACCGGCACCCAGGGCGGCGGCCAAGAAACCACCATGTAAGTACACGCCTCCTCCTTCGCTGCCGCCACTGTCGCAATATCGCATCATTCGCAAACCGATCAGCTAATTGTGCTCCGTTAATCACTCTGCATGCATGCAATGGGTAAAGCTGGACGACGATCACGCAGCTAGCGCATCACGGCATGGTGTTCGTGCCCATCAGGTACACCTTTCGGTCAGGCCTTCCCGCTGAATGTGATGGCGGCGTTGGGCCACAAATGTGGCTGCTTCAGTATCGGTAAGGGTTACCTCGAATTTGGACTGTAATCCAATTTCCAATTAGGCTTGATAACAGTTTCCTGGAAACGATTACAACTTGACCCAAACAAACATATGTATGGTTTTTTCTTAACCCTGTAATCTGATACATGTTGAAATGAGCTCAACCAAACAGCTTCCAAGTGTGTTGGATAGGTTCTATGCCATTACAATTTTTAAAATTTTAAAATAGTCATTAGTGTGTCGCTAACAATGGGATCAACTACAATTATTGCCAAACTATAATCATCGACAGTGGTATTTTTCAAATTAACCAAAAATGTAATGGCATTTTTACGATTTTACCTGGAATATTTGCTGTGAATTTCAAGTGGTTTCTAGTTGATTGTATTGTAAAAAAATTTGATCATATATCCTCTATTTAGATATAAATTAAAATAAATTAAAAATTTACTCTTCTCATGTATATGTAGTGATCTAAGGGGCGTTTGATTGCCTGAATTTGGCTAGCATGGCTTGTATCAGTGAGTCAGGTTTAACTCAAACAGGCTCAACATATACGATGTGTATTTGTTTGGTTGTCTACACTTGTTTAACCTAATTAAAGTGAGATAGTGTTTGGTTATTCGCACGTGATACATTGCGTGAGATAAAAATTAATAAAAAATGATCAATGTGATATTTATTATGTGCAATTATTTTGTTATAATTATTAATCCATTTTATAATATTTAATATTATTTAAAATGAATTATTATCATTAATATGTGCTAATCGTGTACTAATAACGCCCAGTGAGCCAGGCCAATCAGAAATGGAATTGAATCCGTTTTTTCTAGAGCCAGGCTCGAGTGTGCCTTTTGCACGAGGTTCAACTGATTAGCCAAACAATCAAACACGCATTCTCTGCATGCATCGAGCCAGGCCAATAGATGTGCAGGATATCAAACGTGTCCTAAATGAATCTTATATATCATTAAGATAAGATGTGGAAGATAAACCTTTAATTTTCATTAAAAAGAGTATATGATCAAATTCCCTTGTTTCATTTTTGTCACCGATCGCTACCCGAGCTTCACCGTTGACATTACTCTCCTAATCGACGTCTCCTACATCTTTTAAAACCTTGCTACCATAATTAAGGATTTGATATCAAATGTTGGAAAAATTTAGAGCTCATTCAATTTCTCTCTCGGCTCCCTTTCTCGATCTTGAGCACACATACTTATATGAATATGAATATGAGTAGACTTTCACTCCTGTTGGACTTTGTGGTGCATGCATTTTAGCAACTGTCATGTAACATTTAGATGCTAATTAGAAGGATTAAACATAATTTAATTATAAAATTAATTGTAGAACTCCTAAACTAATTTCGTGAGACAAATTTATTAAACTTAATTAGTTTATGATTTGACAATGTCTAAACTATTTTCTTTTGATGGAGTATGTTGTGCAGTGATGGAAATCGATAAACTATGTTTATGTAAATAAGAAAGACAAATACATCAAAACAATAAGTCGGCCGTTTCAATCAAGACGTGTTTAAGATATCAATTATGTAGAACATTCAATCTTCAGTAGGTGATGAAATTATTGTATCAACAATAAGAATAATACAAGGCCATGTCTTATGTGTTGTTTGGTTCTTTAGTCCTAAAGTTTAGTCCCGTCAACATCGGATGTTGAGTGCTAATTAGAAGTATTAAATGTAGGTTAATTATAAAACTAAGTATATAGATGAGGAATAATTTATGAGACAAATTTATTAAGCATAATTAATCCATGATTAACAATATAGTGCTATAGAAAACAAATGCTAATGATGGATTAATTAGGCTCATCCCTCGTTTATGTACTTAGTTTTATAATTAACTTACGTTTAATACTTCTAATTAGCACTCAAGCATTTGATGTGACAAAACTAAAATTGGACTAAAGGAACCAAACACCGCCTAATAGCAATCCTATAATACTTGCTTAAAATATATATGATGACAAAGTTAGACATGTTCATCAATTTTTAGATGTCCCCGGAAGCATAATAGAACTGAAAGAATAAATGTCTCGTTAGCATGATTAAAAATATCTATATATTTATAAAAATATTAAAAAATATAATTATGTGGAAATATCTTTCATGATAGATCTACCTATACCATTTTCACATATCAAATCATATTTTAAAAAATGGTGCTCCTAAGCTACTTATCCAAAATAGACATCTTGACCATATCTGTAGGACTCCGGGTGCAACTTGTTAATGACAACATTATGGAGACTTTATTGGATATCTTCAGTAAGCATTTAGTACATAGGTAGCAGCATCAGTGTTTACAAATCATCCGATTAATCGCGATTAATCGGACTGGTCGTTTCCTGGCCATGACTAGGTGCTCCGACCCGACTAGAGCGACCAGAAATCTGGTCGTCCGACTAATCGTCGACTAGTCGCGACTAATGGTCGATTAGTGACATTTTGGCGACCAGGAGAGAAGGGCAACTAACGGGGAAGGCAGGGGCCAGCCGGAGGAGGGCGCTGACAACGGCGCATGGGCCACGACGGGAGGAGTGGGGGCGGCGGCGTGCCTTGGAGTGGGAGGAGCCACCGCGGCGCGCAGAGGAAGAGGAGAAGGCAGCGCCAGCGGGAGCGGGAGCAAGAGGAGAAGGCGGCGGGGGAGCAAGAGGAGAAGGTGGCGCCAGCGGGAGCTGCGGCGCGCAAGGGATGTGCAGCGCGCATGCTCTGTGAGGGAGGAGATCTGTGGCGGCTGTTTAGGAGAGGGGAGATGTGAGGAGCTAGGGTTGTGGCGACTGTGAGGGGAGGGGAGATGTGAGGAGTGAAGCTAGGATTTAGTTAATGGGCCTGGGCTTTTCAATTTATTTTTGGGCTAATAAGTAATGGCTGGAAATTTGGCTCGTACCTGGATATTTATTGTCATATACTATAGTGTATATATATATTATGTAAATTTCCTAAAATAATGGAATAATTAAATAGAACGACCAAAATCGACTAATGATTAATCGCGATTAGTTTTCTGGTCGGTATCATGGAGACTAGGTTCGACTAGGCGATTTGTAAACATTGAGCAGCATCAAGATCTTATTAAACAAAACACAGATATCTTATCGTAGGTTCTTTTCAAATCTACCCGTGGATCCTTTGGAAAACAAGGACAACATGGTCCTGCTCCTAAAGCAGCAGATAGGGCATTGCTTAAAGTAAAGGAAAGGTTCAATTTGATGTACCTTTCTAGTCAGATCTCTAAGTTGAACAACTAGAGTGGGGTGTGACCCTTTGGTACATACTCCGCTCATTCTTGGAGCTTTACCTACAAGAAAACATTGTGTTTTTATAATACAGTTCAATGTGGAACGTGTGTATCGCGTAAGAAAACTTGCTTCCCTCCATAAAGATAGAGCACCTTGTTCACATACTGCGGAGAAGAGCAATTACCTCAAATTTCAGGAATTTTGATGCTCACAGTTGAGGATTAGAATTAGATTCCTCTTTGCTTTGTTCAGCCTGCATCTTTGAGATGGGCATTCAAGAGAGGCATAAATACTCTAGCACACACTTCCTATCAAATTAAGGAAAATACCATGTGACTTATTATTCTAGATTTTCTTCAATAAGGCACATATAATGATATAAATACACCTCGACATGTAAAAAATAGTAACTCCTGCCCAAGGAATACAATGGTACATTAATTATTATAACATGAAGTGAAAAACAACATTCAATGAAGTACAAGCTAAATTAGTGTAGGATTATAGGCTAAAAATAAGGACTTTCCACCTCGATTATCTCAACAATATGTGGCTCTGAGGCTGATATATCTCAAAGCTTGAGGGGCAAATGATCATTTTTTCTTGAATAATTGTAGAGTCAACACATAGGCGTCAAGACTCGACACTGCTTACTGAACAAAAGAACCTGAGAGAGATGGAATACCTAGTATATCTCGAAGCCACAGTCTTCACATGTATAAACAACAGCCCGTATCAAGGGCTTCACATCTGAGCAGCGTGTCACAATTCCAAGTATTTTGACAATGGTCATTTCTTTTCATAAGCAGTGGCACATGTGCACATATAACAAGCGATGCAACTTCCGGGATGCAATAATGATTATGTAAAGCTAGTTTTACAGAACATATGTGGTATAGGGTTTGCTAGTTGTCAAAATGATCTGTACTATTCGTTAGATAAGAGGCTATCCCCTTTGGCTATTGTAATCTTGGAGGAATAGTCATCACATTCACAGAGTTGTCGGTCAGAGTTTGTTCAGTAGTGCATACCTGGTATGAAAGTTGACTTTAGGAAGTAGCCCGGGAAGTACTTGATAGTAGAAATAATTAGATGGTATGAAAGTTTAAGGAAACATAGTTAGTTAAAGATGAAAATCTCGAGACATTTACCTGAGGAAGCAATGATGAAGTAACCAGATAACGTCAACATATCACTTCAGTCTTATCATGAATTTACCATAGGGTGTGATCATGGGACTGAGCAGTGATCCCTGCTAGATGTATTATTGGTCAAGATAGATGACTGAGTAATCAATCATGCAAACAGATAGCTCGGACAAGAGGGCATTGGAATACATGCAAAATTGTCCTGAGGCTCCTGGCAGAATGAGAACCATATAATGAAAACAGCACACAACTATTTGATTTCAGATAAGGCATTACAAGGCAAATATGACAATAAGATGGTTGTTAATTTCAATGGAAAGGATCAATGTGATAAGTGAAGATCAAGCAACACGGAACTCACGATGTGATGTTTGATTGTGATTGGTCTAATCTCAATATAGAAGTAGAGATATTGTTGGTCTGAAGATACAATCAATTGCCCAAGTTGTTCAGATATATATAGTTGTACTCATAACACCTGTTAATGTAAAAAAGATTAAAAGAAAGTCAATGCAAAGGAAAATACAATTAATATCAAATTGAATACTAGAACTAATTCCAGCCCAATGTTCCGTGAAGTTGTGACTCATTTCATATAGAGATGAGTAGATGGGGGATACATAGCTCTAAGAACAGAAAACTCTTCAATGTCATATATCGCTCATTCACAGAGCATCCCTTCTTTGGTGATGCTAAATAAATCCATTCTCTAGTGAGCATGCTTATCAGTCATTCTTCTTTCTATCAACACATGGATATTTCTGATAAATGAATATGCTTGTCATGATAAGTGATAATGCTACCAAGCAATAGAGTGGTCAAATATAAACAGTAGTAGTGCAGTTACAAGGAGAGTCGATACTATCAAAAAACCCTGAATATGCAAAGTAGGATAATTCTTAGATGTAAATGAAAATAAGAGGTTTTCCATTTACAAAAGTTCAGGACCAACAAGAATTCCACCTAAACGCAGGGAAACAATAGCAGAAAACCTGAGAAACGTGTAGCAGGAAGGAGATCACCTCAAAGATCTCGGCTTGCTGGTGTCGCTGCCCTAAGGAACACAATGCCCGGTTGAGCGATACCTAGCACCTGGCCTGAATGCCATCGCAGGCGGCTAGCGGCGGTGAGAGGAGCCATATACCGGATGACCCGTGGATCAAGTCAAGGCAGCACCCTCCTCTCATCTCCCTCCCTAGCCTACTGTGGCGTGTGGAGTTGTGGTTCCAGGGAGATGCTTAGGAGGAGCGGAAACAGGGGGAGAGGGCAGAGCGAGGTTGAAAATGAGAGGTCAACTTCTGATCAACCAACAATGACGAGGAGTCTATGTGCACACACGGCAATGGCGCAAGAGGGCGGCAGCGCACGCGAGGGAGGCGGTGGCACGCGAGAGGTTGGTGACGAGCGGAAGGGCGGCGGTGGGCAGGGAAGGGATGACTTGAGTTGAGATTACAATTTTATAGGGTTGGCGTGTGGCCGGCGGTGATTACGGCGGCGAGCATGTGATTGTAGCAGAGCACACGGTGGATTGCGAACGGTGCTGCAAAGATGGCGAGGATGGGGGATTGTGTGTTCCGGAGATGGCGGGATCGGGGATTGCACGTGGTGGGAGCACTGAGGAGAAGCGGGCATGAACGGTGCAGATCTTCTCAATAAATATGAGTAAATAATGAATGGTGGAGATTATCTAGATGAGTAAACCAACTAGTCAATTATATAGTAGTATAGATATGAGTAGACTTTCACTCCTGTTGGACTTTGTGGTGCACGCATTTTAGCAACTGTCATGTAACATTTAGATGCTAATTAGAAGGATTAAACATAATTTAATTATAAAATTAAGTGTAGAACTCCTAAACTAATTCGTTTGACAAATTTATTAAACTTAATTAGTTTATGATTTGACAATGTGCTACAATAAATAAAATGTGCTAATAATGGATTAATTATGTTAAATAGATTCATCTCACAAATTAGTATGGGTTCTACAAATAGCTTTATAATTAACTCGTGAATTTCGTAAGATGATAAGAAGCCATCTTATAAAGAGTGAATTTTGTCCTACACTCCTGCTCCTGCCACAAGTGTTGGTCCATCCGCTCCCCGTGCACAGCGCCGAAAACCACCTCCCCACGCGCATAGCGTGCGGTGGCAACTACCTCCTCACCACGAACGAGTTGTTTTGACCGCGATGAAACCAAAAACGAGGAGGAAACGTGCAGAAGCTACTCAGGTCGGCAGAGAACCCCCACACCTTGGCCATCGGCGGTGGGGTTGACTAGGAGGGGGACCTATTAAGCCACTCGGTGTCCAGGTCATCGTCCACGTCGATGACGAGTAGCAAGTGGGCTGCCTCATCGTCGTCTAGGCGTCGGGCGACGGGGCGACGACTGTAGGATCGAGAGTAGCGACCAAAGAGGAGTAAATGGGCGACTCGATAAATTCTTTCGAATCGATGAACTTTTCCCAATACCCAGCGCTCCTCAAGAGATAACCAAAATCTCATATCAAATACATAGAAAAAGCCTAGTGCTATCACTCTCCTGCTAGATATGATATGAAACGACAGTCTAAGAGATCATTAGCACTAAAATAATCTAGCCTAAAAACGACAAGTATCCTAAATGAAAAGACAACGCCACAGTGCTTAAAGACAGATTAAAACCAATCAAATCACATGCATTTTAGAAAATCATTAGTACTTCATCAGGCATAACATCCACAGAGCACACACAATTAAGTTCATCGATAACAAATATGAACAAGCACAATATTTAATGCATTTAAATAGACAAGATAAATGCAGGTAATTTAAAAATGCACTCCGATATATCACAAAATATTCAGAATAAAAGCTGTAAATGCACGAGGATCGAGGATAAGGAGTTATTGTTCTTGTGCGAATGAATCTTGTAGCTCTCGTGCTTGCTCCGTAGCCACACATAGAGGCTCTAGCTAGGCCATGCGACGAACAAAAATTGGGCGGAGGGAAAACCACTCCAAAACCGGGCGGCGCACAGTACTGGACTTCTCTGCTTCGCGTCCCTAACGAAGGCTTTGGCGCGCGGGTGAGAACCAGTCCTAGCGTGTGCAGACTATAGCGCCCTGCTTATGGGAGCCAACCCAGGCGCGCGAGCTCTACGGCGCCAGGCGGCGGGGCCAATCATTATGGCCGCCACGAACGAGCTACAGTGCTCAGAGGAGAGAGAAATCAGGTGGGGAAAGGAAGGAGGCTAGAGGAAGAAGAAGGGTGATTCAAAAATCCCCAAACCTAATTTCAGAAAATGAACTCATATTTTGAATTGAATGAGTTGGAAACCCTAAGGGGATACAAAGCCTTTATATATGCAGTTCAAAAAGTGGAAAAGACACATTTAACTTTAGGGTAAATTACATACAGACGCAAAAACAATATTGTGGGTCTAACGGGCAAAATAGTAAAATCCTATCTAAAGATAGCTTGTCCTGACGCGGAGCTTTCCTAGCAGCTACGACTTCGCTTCATGATGATTTGATCTTCAATCAACGATCCAGATTGGTGCGTCGGTTTTACGTCAAAACCGACAAAGCGTCCATTATCTTTGTACCGGGTACCCGGATTGAGATGGCCCGATTCCACGGCTCCCTCAGTCCGACAATCACTCATCGCCCGTTTACTTGAGTCAAACCCGGTCAACAGACCAGTGGATCCCCTGCCATTCTTGGCCCAGGTACTCGGATTAGACCAACCCGACTCTGCGGCCCTTTGCCCGGTAGTCGCTCACCGCCCATGTACCTGAGTCACATGTAGTCAAGACATAATATGTCTTCCTCTTCTCCTCTTCATATCTCTCATTGACTTTCGTTGACAATCACTCATCACTTCTGGAGCCATGAGGCCCATGATCTTCAACATGACTCCTCAATCTTCCCCTTTATGAGTGCATTGTCAACACCATCTTCATCAGCACTTCATAACCTACGAACACATGTGGAAACACAAAAACAAAAACACGAGAGAATAGAAAGAAGACAAATAAAATAAATGGTTTAACCCTAATGACCAAAAACCGAACAAAACTAGAAAAAGGTCATTATGGTTAAACAGAAAATAAATCAACAAGGATTTCAAATAAAAACTCAAATGAGTGCAATCTATGAATTATCAACAAGGATATCCAAAGAGTAAAGGCAAAAGAGACTAAAACTCCCACTGAAACCAATACCAGAGAACTCCAAAAACTCCCCTAAACTCTTATAAAAGATCAAATATCCTAAAATTTATCCTCCTTGTCGACAACTGGACCCATTAAGTGAGACTAAATGCACTCAAAAGAGAGACAAACTTACTCCCCCTGAAGTGCAGCTCCCCCTAAAAATATGCAATAAATGCAACTAGGGTGCAAATGGAGTGTAAAAAGCATGCTTCTCAGTATGGTTGACTGCAATTACAACATCTAGCAAGTATAGCACAAAAAATATTGTCTAAGACATATGACATGACCAGTGGAATAGAATATATCCAAAGAAAGTCATTAGCATGCATTTTTAAATTTGACAAACAAAAGCATTACCACATTTTCTAGTAGACAAGCAAGGTAAAGCATGAGATGTAAAGGCTAGCTAGTATCTACCAAGATAGGCATGATCCAAAACTAAGAGCTTCAGCAAACTTGTTATCTTTTTAATTTCAGGCTTTTTCTTTTGTGCTAGAGGTTATTTGCATATCAACCTTATGCTAACCAAGTCAAGTCTGGGCCAGAAACAGGACCATCAGAAGCTTGAGACATTAGACTTGGCATACATTACAATGTCTTAGTTCATATCAAAGTGCTATGGTAAATAGTCTAGAACAATGCAATGCGACACAGCAAACCCACTTGGAACTTTTTATTTAAGCATAAAAGGCATGGATTTTTTATTTTATGATTTTTATCATTCTATAGCATATTTTCCATATTAAAGCGTATAGATGTCCAAGTTGCTTATTTGCATCTAAGTAAAGGATTCAGCTAGCTACCAAGCATGTAAAAGATAGCAAAAGCATTCAACCTACACATGCTAGTTACCAGAAGTAATGATGATCATTTTTTCAATCTTTAAGCATAAAAATCATGCATATGATAGATATCAGATATATCATGTGAACTGAAGCAAGGCATGATCATCGACAGGTATTCAAAAACATATACTAGCAAGAATGAGTATAGCAGTTCAATCATATACTGACAGCATATCGATGAGGTGCGCGTGGTGAAGACTGGAAACGCGCGCACAATCCCACGGCAAACTGAATGTCCGGTCTCATTGCCGTCAGGTACAAAAGCGATATGATCATTCCTTGATACTCTCTCTCTCTCTCTCGTTGACCTTGATGTCGCTCTCGTTCTTGTCCAGGTATCCAAATGTACCCATGGGGGTCATTTGAGGCTTCAACTCTCCACCGAAGTGAACTTATTTAGTATGTATCGCGTGTACTTGCTCTAGTGGATGAAGATGTCATCCTTGGTCAGCTTGATATAGAGCCCTAAGAAGTACTTGAGCTCACCCATGTGGCTCATCTCAAATTCGTTGTACATCTGCTCAGAAAACTTGGACACAAGCTCATTAGTAGAACCACCAAAAATAATGTTGTCCACGTAAATCTAAGTAATCAAGAAATCAGAGCCAACTCCGAGTAAGAAAAGAGTCTTATTCACAAAACCCATCACAAAGTCATTCCCCAACAAAAACTGCTTTAAACGATCATACCAAGCCCTAGGGCTTGCTTCAGACCATATAAAACTTTCTGCAGCTTAAAAACATGTCGAGGAAACTTAGGTTTTCAAAACCAGGGGGCTATCTAACATAGACCTCCTCCTCTATCTACCCGTTTAGAAAAGCACTCTTGACATCCATTTGAAAAATCTTAAAACCTTTCAAAACAGCGAATGCCAAAAGTATGCGATTGGACTCAAGATAGGCAACAGGGGTGAAAGTCTCCTCGAAATCAATACACTCCTTTTGGCAAAAACCTTGGGCAACTAATTGAGCCTTGTTACGCACCACAACCCCATCTTCACCTTGTTTTTTCTTAAAGACCCACTTGGTGCATATGGGGTTGCATCTAGGTGGCAGCTCAACTAGTATCCTAACCTGATTGCGACAAAATTTTCAAGCTCTTCTTGCATGACATTTATCCAATTTGCATTAGATAAAGCATGAGAAACATCTCTAGGCTCAAAAGTGGCAACAAAATCAGACTCAGCAAACACAGCAAGAGAACGAGCCTGAGAATGCAAAGATCTTGTAGTGAGATCACCAATAATGAGCTCTTAGGGATGATCACGCTGAACTGTCTGGGATACTTGATAATCAGATGTCACCTCATCAGAGTCAGCAGCTGGCGTATCTAGACTCGACTGAGGGGCTCGATCGAAGTGGAAGTAGTGATCAGAGGTCCGCCCTTGTCCTTAGTCGAAGTCTTAGACGGTATGGGTCTGTAGGCCATGTAGAATGCCCACACTCATCAATAGTGGGAGTGTAATTATCTTCCTCAAATCTGGACTCTCCAAACTCATCATCACTAGAAATCTCAAAAGAAGAAGTAAGCGAAGGCATGGACTCATCGAAAGAAATCTGACACGTCTCGACAAGATGCTGGGAGTCGAGGTTTCAGACTCGGAAGCCTCGAGAATGCAAAGCATAACCAAGAAAAACTTCATCCCAGCAACGAGACTCAAACTTGTCCAAATTCCCTCCCTTCTTGAGCACAAAGCACTTGCATCCAAACGCTCGCAAGTGGCTCACCTTGGGTTTTCTGCCAAACCACAACTCATATGATGTCTTACATAGGTAAGCTCTAAGAAAAATATGATTGGCCAAATAGCAAGTTGTATTCATAACTTCAGCCCCGAAATGCCTAGGAGTCCTATGTTCATCGAGCATCATCCTGGCCATCTCAATGAGCATGCGGTTCTTTCTTTCCAAAACGCCGTTATGTGGGGGACTGTAAAGGGCAAAAAACTGGTGTTCAAGACCTTAATCACTACAAAAGCTGACGAACTAAGAATTCTTAAACTCAGAACCGTTGTTAGAGCGAATTGCTCACATCCGACCATTGTTCTTATTATTCGGATTTAGGATCAGGTCATGAACAAACTGAAAAGCCTCATCCTTAGACTCCAAAAAGAAAATCCACGAAAATCAACAGAAGTCGTCAACAATCACAAGCGTGTACAACTTCCCACCGACTAAACCAAGTTGGACCAACAGTATTCATATGTAACAGCTCTCCTAGGTATGAAGTCATCACCTTAGTCACATGTGCGTGAGAAAACGGCAACCATCTTCCCATGATGACAAGGATGGAAAACTAAATCCTTCTCCATCTTAAGCTTGGGCAATCATCGGATGAGGTCCATTGAACTCAATATGACTAGCAGATCAAAGCTCAAATGACCTAACCCCCTATGCCATCTTGGGAGCTCAGAGGAAGATCCAACTATCAAACAGCAAGAAGGGCCAAAATAACTAGAGAAATCAATCCGAAAAACCTTATTGAAGGGTAAGATCTAGCAAACCAAAGATCCTCTAGAATCAATAACAGAAGAAATGTCCTTCTTAAAATGAACCTCTAAGCCCTCCTCAAGAAGTTGCGAAACAGAAACCAAATTAAAACCTAAATTTCCAACCAAAGCAACATTCTTCAAAGAGAAATGCTCAGAAATCCGAATTGAGCCAAAACAATGTACCTTCCCTTGACCATTGTTTCCAAAAGTGATGTACTCCTTGGAGCTCTGGGAAGTGAGACTGGAGAACCATCTGTGATGTCTCGTTATGTGGCGAGATCATATTGAATCATGATCCATATGTCCTCTAAGCCTCGATCTTGCAAAATCAATGGTCATAAGGGGGAGCAAATGGTCTGATACTAGGTTTAGCAAAAAAGCTAAACCAGTGTCAAGCCATCTGCTCAAAAGTAAGAAAGTAGAAAGAATAGTAAGAGTCTAGACCAAAACATGGCTCAAAGTGCGGTCCTCTGTTCTGCCTAAAGTCATGACCACGAGGTCCAAAGTCGTATCCAGAACAACCTAGAACTCTGCCGGAGTGAAAACTACCCTCCGGAGTACGGGCACGAAAGTCATCTCCTCTGCCACCACCAACATGACGCGCCCTAGCATCTAGCCTCTATTAGCGTCGAGGGACACTCTATCTACCACACTGCTGGTAGAATTGCTCTTGCCCACCTTGATCTCTCTCAGCTCTCTCAACCTGCTTCCTCTTGAAGCAAAACTCTACAAGATGCTCTTCTCGCTGATAGAAATCACAATGATAGGTAGACTTCTTGGGATGTGGTTGAGTCTCAGGTTTTTTGGGCTTAGTGGTGTTGGGCGTTAGCTCTTTGGTGTGAGAGGGTCTAGGTAGAGAGTCAAGAGAAGTGTGAATGTGCTTGAGTTTTGGATCCAAACATGTTTCTTTGGTGGACCTCTAGGTTTCTCTTGGAAGACACCATCCTTAGGCTAACTAGCCTAAAAGGACTCAGTGGAGTGGGTCTTGGAATATCTCTACCCAGGGGTCATCTTACTCCACTCTAAAGCCCTACTCACAACGTTCTCAAAATCAGCCTAGGTGTAGGTGTAACCTACTCCAAACCCATCCGGCCTCTTGAACTACTGGATCATCATGCCGAGCTGAGGTTCTCTATCACTCACCCAACTCAAGATCTGACGGAGGTAAGAATTCTCATTCTGAACGTCAACTAGATCCTCTCTCAAGGAATCTAGCACATCCACCTGAGACAAGTAGATCTCACACTCTCCATCGATCTGAACAGACTTCTCAACTTTCATCTTGATAAGCTCTATCCTCATAGACAAGCAATTCTCACAAACGGTGGATAGAACTGACAAGGTCTCAAGCTCAAGCTTAGTCTGCTCCAACTCATCTCTAAGACGCTCAAGCTCACCCGACTGCTCATCACCCTTTGATGTTAGCTCAACTAGGTCAGCTAAATGGGATGGACAGTCTCTATAGGGCATGACGGTTGTGGCATGAGCATCTTTCAGCTCCAATTAAGCGCTTTGAAGCTCAATGGTCAAAACGTCTCTCTCACCCACCCTCTCGGTGTACGTGGACTTCAAAGAAGTCAGGTCACACAACAACACCTCACAGTTAGGGCACTCACTACTCTGACCCAAGCAAGGAAAAGAATATATACTCTCAATCTTGCTATTGGCCATAGCAAGCTCACTCTCTAGCTCATCTACCATATTCTTAACCCTTCTAAGCAGTTTCTCTCGATACTTCAACTCTTGACGATTTTCTTCAAGTAATTCAACGACTTCACGTTCCCATAGGAAGATACCTTCTTGTCATCGTCGTCAGATTTGTTGGAGGAGCCCTTGTCTTCTTTATCCCCAAGAGCCATTGAGCAGACGCTTTTGTGGGACCTTCGGCTACGATGCAGGCGAGTCTTCGGCTTGTCCCAGAAAGCCATAAAGCAGAGGCCAGCTGAAGATCTAGGCCCTATGTGAGTTTTGGTAATTAATGATAAACATGCGTTTTGTGGACTAATATTTTTCTTAAGTGTGAAGGAAATGAGTAGGTCCCGCGCAAATGGAGCACAAGATGGAAACCCGAAGATCTGGACGTTTAAAGGCTACGGCAAAAGGTTTGAAGGAATCTAGAAATTGATCGAGGTGTTTTGGAGCGATCAATTAGGCTAGGTTTAAATTTTGTTTTTGCCGTACTATAAAGAGGGGTTGCATCTTGGTTATGAGTTGATTTTCAAGTGCCCAATTTGCATTGCATATAGTATCTTTTGATCATGTGTGATTGTTGCAAAAGTTGCTATTTTGGCAAAATCCGTGAAAAACCATTGCAGCATTTTGTTGGAGCTGTCTGACCCTGGCGGTCTGATCGACCATGTGGGTCCGGTCAGATCGGCTGGAGTTGGACGGTCCGACCGGCCAGGGGGCCGGTCCGACCGGGTTGCGCAGGGCAGAAAACTGCTGGTTTACAGAGCCGACGAGAGCACTATCGGTCCGACCGAGCCGATGGCCGGTCAGACCGAGTAGGGCCGGTCCGACCGGGCCAGCATGGCCGGTCAGACCGAGGCGTCCTGTCACATCCGTAAACGGCTAGTTTTCTAGCCGTTGCAGTTGAGGACGGTCAGACCGGCCCAAGATGGGCGGTCAGACCGACATTGCGCAGAGAGCCACCTAACTTGTGTAACGGCTAGTTTTTGGGTGTGTGGCTATATAAACCCTTGCTACAGCTCCTTTGCTAGACTTTTGGCATTCATTTGAGCATACTTGAGCACAAGAGAGTCTCTCCCACCATTGAGCACTAATTTAAGCACTAGTGAGGTTGGGAAGAAAAAGGGGTGATCAAGTGATTGAGTAAATTGCATTGCATTGGCATTTTGGCACTTGATCCTCTTCTCCTAGCTTTGATTGCAGCTTGTTACTCTTGGAGATTGCCATCTCCTAGACGGCTTGGAGAAGAAACCGGTGATCTCTCCTAGAAGGTTGTGGAGGAGACCCGGGAGGTTGTGAAGGTTGGAGCTCGCCTATCCGGAGTGGAGAAGAGCTACCACTAGTGATCGAGGCCCGAGAGTTGCACTTCCGGTGCCGGCTCATTTCCAAGCTAATTTCTCTTTGAGAAATCCGAGGCTTGGTGAAGAGAGCGGTCAAGTGAAACTCGCCTCAACGAGGACGTAGGAAATTGGCAAATTTCCGAACCTCGGGATAAAATTCGGTTGTCTCTTGTCCCTTTTATCCTTGAGCAAGTTAATTTGTGCTAGCTTACTTTTCTAGAGTTATATACTTGTTCTAGTGGTTTGCTACCATTGTCTTAGGTCCTTGATTTTTGTTTAGCTAAAATTTATTTAGTTTTAAAAACCGCCTATTCACCCCCCCTCTAGTCGGTACATCGATCCTACAAGTGGTATCAGAGCTTGGTCTCTCAAGTTAGGCTTTACCGCCTAGAGAGAAGATGTCCGACGAGGTGGTTTACAACGTAGGCAAAGGTCCTTACTTTGATGGCACTAATTATTCCATTTGGAAAGTTCGTATGGCTGCTCACCTCAAAGCCATGAGCTTTGAAATTTGGCGTATTGTTGAGTTAGGTTTTGAAGTTGAAGACAAGATGAATCTAACCTATCAAAACAAGAAAGATATGCAACTTGATGCTCAAGCTACAAATGCTTTGTTCAATTGTTTGTGTGCCGAAGAATTCAATAGGATAAGCAATATTTCAACGGCACACGACATTTGGACCACTCTTCAAGATATACATGATGGAACAACAAGTGTGAAGAATGCCAAGTCGCACTACTTAAAGATCAACTATGAAACATTCACCATGTTGCCAAATGAAAGTGTCAATGAGATGTATGCAAGACTTAATGTGATTGTCAATGATCTCAAGGGTGTTGGAGTGAAGTACACGGAGTTGGAAGTTGCTCAAAAGATGTTGAGAGCTTTGCCCGAGAAATATGACACATTGGTGACTTTCCTCATCAACTCGGATATGTCAAGTTTGACACCCACAACACTTTTGGGAACTATCAACACAAATGAGATTTACAAGAACAAGAGAGTTGAAGGAAGCGCCGAAGATCACTCCTCATCCAAGAAGAAGAATATTGCCTTGAAGGCCAAGGTTGAAAAGAAATGTGAAGAAGAAGAAGACACCTCTTGTGATGGCGATACCGAGGATGAAGAAATGGCTCTCTTTGTGAGAAAGTTCAACCGGTTTATGAAAAAGAGAGGAAGTTCTTCAAGCTCTTTCAAGAACAATGGTGACAAGAAGTCAACCAAAAGGAACCTCAAGAATGTAAGATGTTTTGAGTGTAATGAGAAGGGTCATTTTGCCTCAAGATGTCCGAACAAACAAGAAAGTGAAGATGATAAATCTCAAAAGAAGATCAAAGAAAAGAATGGGAAGAAAAAGCTCTTCAAAAAGTTGAACAAGAAAAAGGGTAGAAATGAGGCATTTGTGGGAGAATGGGATTCAAATGAAGATAGCTCCGATTCTTCTTCAAGCTCCGACTCCGGTGGTGAATCAAACTCAAGAAAGAAGAACATGGCGGGAATCGCAATTACGGAAGCTTCATCACTATACTCTCCTTTTTGTCTCATGGCAAAAGGAAGTACTAAGGTAACATCTACTTGTGTTAGTGAACAAAATGATAGTGATGATGAATTATCTTATGATGATCTTGCACAAATGCTTGAGGAGCTAAATGAGTTAAGTGGCAAAGAGAGAGTCAAATTTAAGGCTCTCAAGAAAGATCATGAGTCCTTAACGGCTAAATATGAAGAGTTGAAAACTTCTCATATGATGCTTTTGGTCTCTCATGAGAAGCTTGAGGAAGCTCATGAAGCACTCATTGCCTCTACACTCATTGGGCCAAAAGTAGATATAGGCGTCACATGTGATATTTTTGATAATGCATGTCTAAATGTTGAAAATTGCATTCCTACTAAGACTAGCATATCAACCTCATGTGATGACTTACTTGCTATGCCATGCTCATCCACTCGTGATATTGCTTCATGTTCAACAAATATATCATCTTCATCAAATTCATTGTTAATTGTTGAAAATCATGAGCTCAAGGAGCAAGTTGCCAAACTAAGTAAGAGTTTGGAAAGATGCTTCAAAGGTAAAAATACTCTTGATGAAATTTTAAGCCAACAAAGATGCTCTTTCAACAAGGAGGGACTTGGTTTTGTTCCCAAAAAGGGCAAAAAGCATTCCTACCAAGCCCCAAGGTTTGTTAAGAGTAATGGAAAATTTTGTAATAAATGTAGAAAAGTTGGTCACATAATTGGTGAATGCAACATAAACAATATTCCTAAAAATGATGTATTTGATTCTCATTACATGCTTAAGAGAGCTAATGATGGCTCTATTTATGCTAAGTTTTTGGGCACTCCTATTTTAGGAGAAAAGAAGAAATCAATTTGGGTGCCAAAGGCCTTGATAACTAACCTACAAGGACCCAAAAGGATTTGGGTACCTAAAAGGCTTGATCTCTTTTGTAGGTAAACTACCACACCGGAGGATCACATTGGGTGCTTGATAGTGGGTGCACTCAACATATGACCGGTGATAGGAAAATGTTCACATCATTTGAAGTTGGTGCCAAAGATCAAGAAAGAGTGACCTTCGGTGACAATAGTAAAGGAAAGGTAATGGGTCTAGGTAAAATTGCTATCTCAAATGATTTCTCCATTTCCAATGTTTCTCTAGTTGAGTCATTGAATTTCAACTTATTATCCATTGCTCAACTATGTGATCTAGGCCTTTCATGCACATTTAATCCTCAAGAAGTATTTGTAACAAGTATCCATGATAACTCCTTAGTTTTCAAAGGTTTTCGTTTTGGAAATCTCTATTTGGTGGATCTCTCTTCAAATGAAGCTAATTTGAAAACTTGTTTGGTTGCAAAAACTTCATTGGGTTGGCTTTGGCATAGAAGGCTTGCTCATGTGGGAATGAATCAACTAAACAAACTTGCAAAAAGAGATTTGGTTGTTGGTTTGAAAGATATAAAATTTGAAAAAGATAAACTTTGTAGTGCTTGTCAAGCGGGGAGGCAAGTTGCTTGCTCTCATCCTAGCAAAAGCATCATGTCCACTTCTAGACCTTTGGAGATTTTGCATATTGATTTATTTGGTCCAACAACTTACAAAAGCATCGGTGGAAATAGTTTTTGTCTTGTTATTGTGGATGATTTCTCAAGATTTACTTGGGTCTTCTTTTTACATGACAAAGCTAAGACCTCCGAGATTTTCAAAAAGTTTGCAAAACGGGCTCAAAACGAATTCAACTTTTCTATTGTAAAAGTAAGGAGTGACAATGGATCCGAGTTTAAAATACAAATATTGAGGATTATTGTGATGATCTCGGCATTAAACATGAGCTTTCCGCCACCTATTCACCACAACAAAATGGTGTTGTGGAAAGAAAGAATAGGACCCTTATTGAGATGGCTAGAACTATGCTTGATGAGTATAGTGTCTCCGACTCTTTTTGGGCGGAAGCTATAAACACTTCTTGCCATGCTTCAAATCGTCTTTATTTGCATCGTCTTTTGAAAAAGACTCCATATGAACTCTTAATTGGACGAAAACCCAACATTGCTTACTTTCGTGTTTTTGGTTGCAAATGCTATATTTATAGAAAAGGTGTTAGACTAACCAAGTTTGAAAGTCGTTGTGATGAAGGATTTCTTCTTGGATATGCATCAAATAGCAAGGCATACCGAGTGTATAACAAGAACAAAGGTATTGTTGAAGAAACCTCGGATGTTCAATTTGATGAGACTAATGGGTCCCAAGAGGGGCACGAGAATTTGGATGATGTAGGTGATGAAGGCTTGATAAGGGCAATGAAGAAAATGTCAATTGGTGACATCAAGCCTAAAGAAGATGATGAACTTCCATCCTCCACTCAAGTTGAAGCTTCTACTTCCGCTGCGCAAAATTTGACTCAACTTGATGAAGATGAAGCCAAAGATCAATCCTCTACTATTCCATCCAAAGTTCACAATGCCACCGCAAAAGATCACCCAATTGATCAAGTCTTGGGTGACATTAGTAAGGGTGTTCAAACTTAGATCTCGTGTTGCTTCTATTTGTGAACATTACTCGTTTGTTTCTTCTATTGAACCTAAACATGTAGATGAAGCTCTAAATGACCCGGATTGGGTAAATGCTATGCATGAAGAGCTCAACAACTTTGAAAGAAACAAAGTTTGGACATTGGTGGAGAGACCCAAGAAGCACAACGTAATTGGAACAAAGTGGGTTTTTAGGAACAAGCAAGATGAAAACGGGTTGGTCGTGAGAAACAAGGCAAGATTGGTAGCACAAGGATTCACTCAAGTCGAAGGTTTGGATTTTGGTGAAACCTTTGCTCCCGTTGCTAGACTAGAAGCTATTCGCATCTTACTTGCTTTTGCTTCATGTTTTGATATTAAGTTATATCAAATGGATGTGAAAAGTGCTTTCTTGAATGGCGAAATAGCCGAACTAGTTTTGTTGAACAACCACCCGGCTTTGAGAATCCTAAAAATCCTAATCATGTTTATAAACTCTCAAAAGCTCTCTATGGTCTAAAACAAGCTCCTAGAGCTTGGTATGAAAGATTGAGAGATTTTCTCCTCTCAAAGGGTTTTAAAATTGGTAAAGTCGACACTACCTTGTTTACAAAAATAATTAATGATGATTTCTTTGTCTGTCAAATTTATGTCGATGATATTATATTCGGTTCTACTAATGAAGAATTGTGCAAAGTTTTTGGTGATATGATGTCTAGGGAATTTGAGATGTCCATGATAGGAGAATTGAGTTTCTTCCTTGGACTTCAAGTCAAGCAACTCAAGAATGTAACCTTTGTGAGCCAAACGAAGTATATTCATGATCTTCTCAAAAGGTTCGGATTGATGGAAGCAAAGCCTATCAAGACCCCTATGGCGACCAACGGACATCTCGACCTAAATGAGGGAGGTAAACCGGTAGATCAAAAATTATATAGATCCATGATTGGCAGTTTGCTCTATCTTACCGCATCTAGGCCCGATATCATGTTTAGTGTTTGCATGTGTGCTAGATTTCAAGCCGCACCAAAAGATTGTCATTTGATGGCGGTCAAGAGAATTCTAAGATATTTAAAACATTCCATCCATATAGGCTTATGGTACCCCAAAGGTGCTAAATTTGAGCTAATTGGCTATTCCGATTCGGATTATGCCGGTTGCAAAGTTGATCGTAAAAGCACTTCTGGAGGCTGTCAATTCCTTGGGAGGTCTCTTGTTTCTTGGGCATCTAAGAAACAAAACTCCGTTGCCCTTTCCACCGCTGAGGCAGAATATGTCTCTGCGGGTAGTTGCTGTGCGCAATTACTTTGGATGAGGCAAACCTTGCTTGATTATGGAATAGAATTCTCAAATGTCCCTCTTCTTTGTGACAATGATAGCGCCGTCAAAATTGCCAACAATCCAGTCCAACACTCTAGAACCAAGCATATTGATATTCTCCACCACTTTCTAAGAGATCATGTTGGCAAAGGTGACATTGTCATTAGCCACATAAGAACCGAAGATCAATTAGCAGATATCTTTACCAAACCACTTGATGAGTCCCGCTTTTGTAAGCTTAGAAATGAATTGAATATAATAGACTTCTCAAATGTGGCTTGAAATCATGCATATGTGTGAGTTGTAGAATTTTCTATCCTTGTGACATATATGAATGCTTTTATGCTTGCAATGTCATATTTGAAGTTCATGTACTTTTATATGTGTTTCTAAGGCTATACATTAAGGGGGAGTATAAGGTTACTCTTATATGTTGAAAATTGCTCATGTTGTTGAAAAACAAAATTTGAAAGTTTTGATATCCTCAAAATCCTATCTTTGAGTTAAAAACAAATTTCTCTCGTGATTTTATTTCAAGACATATTTTGAACTTTTGTCCAAAACAAAACTTATAGATATGAATCATATGATCATTTTTCGTATTCAAATGTTTTAACTTTATCCATCCTATCAAAAGATATTCAAAGAATTAAAGTTCAGACAAGTGTTCGGACAAGAGTTCGGACGTGTTGAGAACTTTGGCTGCAAACAGTTTCTTTTTGAACTTAAAAATTTGAAAACTTGATGTTTTATGAACCTTGGGAGTTATTCTAAGTTTCTGCAAAGTTTGAAATTTTTCAAAAATTATTTTGCTATATTTTTCACTTAAGCTCCTCTTTGTGCCTTGTTTTTAATTGCTGAGCTATAGTGGTGTCGGTCAGACCGGGCATACATGGCCGGTCCGACCGCCCTTGCTGAGTCGGTCCAACCGGGCCTACATGGCCGGTCAGACCGGGGCTTGGGCAGGGTTATAACTCCCCTCTCTATTCAGTTTTCTCTCCCCTCTATTATTCCTCTCCTCTCAAACCGAGTTCCTTTTCTCCACTCTTGCCCCCAACCCTAGAAATTTCGTTTCATCGATCTTCTTGCCGGTTCAACCGGTGGATTTTCTCCGGTCCGACCTCGAGTTCATTTTCCCTTTCAGTCATGCCTCGCGCCGGCCGTTCTCAAGGAAATGAGCGTCGCTCAAAGTTTGTCGAGGACCGTGGCCAATCATCCCGGCACTTTCAAGATGACAGTGACGAGGACTTTGCCTATGAGGATGACAGCTCTCAGAATGAAGAAGAATTGGCACCTCAACCTCCAGCAGCTAGTGAAGATCCTTTTGCATCCTTGGAATTCAAGGTAGATGTCCGGAATCAAGAGAACTTTGCTCGTCTGCGCCACCACAATCAATTTCTCAGACCAAGAGATACATCAGATCAGCGGTTTCATACAAAATTTCAGAAAGAGGTATTCAACATTGCGTATGAGAACCGTTCTTTGGCTCCTCATAAGTGGATTTCTTGGAGGGATCTAAGTGGAGAGGTTGCAGCTCTCAGGAACATTTTGGAACTGTTGGTATAAACAAAATAGTGAGTCTGAAGCAAGAAATTCAGAGTGCTTGGGACATAAGGTTCTCTTCTGGCCTCAGACTGCATGATGAGTTCACTCATAATCCTTTGTCAGAAGAAGAGATGGCTCAATTCTACATCCCATCTGCTGCTCACAAGATTGGAGGGGTTACTGGAATGAAGACTCTTCATAGTGTGGCACATCGCATTCTGCGGCACTCCATTTTACCGCGTCTAGGCAACAATGATGCTATTCGAGGTGTTGCTTGGACTCTTCTAGATGCAGTGGTGACTGGAAAGAGGTTTGATGTCATTCATTTGATGCTATATGAGATGGCACTCTCAAAAGGAAGCCTCACTCTTGGAGTCTACTATGCTCCGTTTATCATGAGATTAATTTTGAGCAAAGTAGGAAATGTGAATGAGCGCCTTGATATCACTCACTCTCAGTACAGGCCTCGCTTCTCGGCCACTCCTTTGGCTTCAGCCGTCGATCCAGCTGATATGGGAGCAGGACAGGTTCATCCTCAGGACATTCCTAGCAGCTCTTTTGCTCCTCCTCAGAGCTCTGGATCTGGTGCTTATTTTGGTATGGATGCCACCCAGTTCTTTGATCCAGTTCTTCAACAAGTAACAGCTGGCTTTCTTCAGTTAAATTCAAGAATGGATCAAATGGCTCTAGGACAAGAAGCTATCACCTCCCATCTGCAAAACCTTCAAGGGGGTCAAGAGCGTATCAACTCCAGGATTGACACTCTTTCTTCTCGAGTTGATCGGCTAGATTCATCTTCCTCAACAGGATACCCTCTTCAGTACCAGCGCCGTTGTCATCGCCTTGATGTTTCTCAGCCTCCTTCCCAGGATTAGTCTCTCTTTTTGGTTCTTGATGCCAAAAGGGGGAGAAGCAGTTAGCAGTAGGGGAGAAGGTAGCAGTAGTAAGAAGGAAAGTTTAGGAAGGATCAATCTTTTTATATCGCTATCTTTCTATGGTTGTTTGTATAACAAACACTATTTGCTCTCCATATCGTACTGAACTTAATTTGAACTATTTGCCTTTATTATGAGAAACTCTCTTTGCTTCATTGAATGTGTGAATTGTGTTTGGAATTATATCTCATATCTTGCTCCATATACTTGTACCCCATCATTTCTTCAGGGGGAGCTTTGCGCTTAATTGTGGATACTTCTACTTTAACATATTTCTTTATCTCTGAAGTGTTTGTCATCAATTAACAAAAAGGGGGAGATTGAAGATCTAGGCCCTATGTGAGTTTTGGTAATTAATGATAAACATGCGTTTTGTGGACTAATATTTTTCTTAAGTGTGAAGGAAATGAGTAGGTCCCGCGCAAATGGAGCACAAGATGGAAACCCGAAGATCTGGACGTTTAAAGGCTACGGCAAAAGGTTTGAAGGAATCTAGAAATTGATCGAGGTGTTTTGGAGCGATCAATTAGGCTAGGTTTAAATTTTGTTTTTGCCGTACTATAAAGAGGGGTTGCATCTTGGTTATGAGTTGATTTTCAAGTGCCCAATTTGCATTGCATATAGTATCTTTTGATCATGTGTGATTGTTGCAAAAGTTGCTATTTTGGCAAAATCCGTGAAAAACCATTGCAGCATTTTGTTGGAGCTGTCTGACCCTGGCGGTCTGACCGACCATGTGGGTCCGGTCAGACCGGCTGGAGTTGGACGGTCCGACCGGCCAGGGGGCCGGTCCGACCGGGTTGCGCAGGGCAGAAAACTGCTGGTTTACAGAGCCGACGGGAGCACTATCGGTCCGACCGAGCCGATGGCCGGTCAGACCGGGTAGGGCCGGTCCGACCGGGCCAGCATGGCCGGTCAGACCGAGGCGTCCTGTCACATCCGTAAACGGCTAGTTTTCTAGCCGTTGCAGTTGAGGACGGTCAGACCGGCCCAAGATGGGCGGTCAGACCGACATTGCGCAGAGAGCCACCTAACTTGTGTAACGGCTAGTTTTTGGGTGTGTGGCTATATAAACCCTTGCTACAGCTCCTTTGCTAGACTTTTGGCATTCATTTGAGCATACTTGAGCACAAGAGAGTCTCTCCCACCATTGAGCACTAATTTAAGCACTAGTGAGGTTGGGAAGAAAAAGGGGTGATCAAGTGATTGAGTAAATTGCATTGCATTGGCATTTTGGCACTTGATCCTCTTCTCCTAGCTTTGATTGCAGCTTGTTACTCTTGGAGATTGCCATCTCCTAGACGGCTTGGAGAAGAAACCGGTGATCTCTCCTAGAAGGTTGTGGAGGAGACCCGGGAGGTTGTGAAGGTTGGAGCTCGCCTATCCGGAGTGGAGAAGAGCTACCACTAGTGATCGAGGCCCGAGAGTTGCACTTCCGGTGCCGGCTCATCTCCAAGCTAATTTCTCTTTGAGAAATCCGAGGCTTGGTGAAGAGAGCGGTCAAGTGAAACTCGCCTCAACGAGGACGTAGGAAATTGGCAAATTTCCGAACCTCGGGATAAAATTCGGTTATCTCTTGTCCCTTTTATCCTTGAGCAAGTTAATTTGTGCTAGCTTACTTTTCTAGAGTTATATACTTGTTCTAGTGGTTTGCTACCATTGTCTTAGGTCCTTGATTTTTGTTTAGCTAAAATTGATTTAGTTTTAAAAACCGCCTATTCACCCCCCCTCTAGTCGGTACATCGATCCTACACCAGCCGGATCATCCATGTCCTTCTCCTTCCCCGTCTTGGTCACGATCTCCTCATCACTTGAGCTTGATGAAAAGGAAGAAGAGGATGATCGCTTGGAGTAGCTTCTCTCTATCTCAGTGAAGAAAGCCTTGTCCCGCTTCTTGTTTTCAAACCGGTAGTCCTTCAGGGCCTTTCAGAAGAACTTGGTCTTGGGCTTGCCCTGGGTGAAGGTGTACTTGTTGGAGCTGTTGTGCTTGTTGGAGTCGTAGGAGTCACCGCTAGTGCCCTTCTTGTGAGTGTTCTGGTTGGGGCAGTCGGCGATGAAATGACCTGGATCACCACACTCAAAACAGCCATGTTTTGTGCCATGTCGTTTGAACATCCTTTTATTATAGACACGATGAACCCGACTATTGAACAGACACAAGTCATCATCTCCTAAAATATCCAACTGGTCCTCAGTAATAGACATCAAAGAGGACAAAGTACAATTCAAAGAAGCATCAGTAGAAAATGTCGCAAGGGCTAGGGTTTTTGAGCAAAAACAAGTGAGATTTGATCTCAACTAGATATCAACATATGATGTCTTGAGCTTACTGAAAAGCTTTGTGATAGTCAAGGTATCGTAGGAAGCACTCTCAACAATGAAAGATACATTGATATCCCACATCTTAGGATCCAAGGTATGAAGAACCTTGAGCGTTTGTTCATGATCTGAGACCAGTATATCTCTATTGGCCTTGTTGGCCCAAAGCTTGTTAATGATCGACTAAAAGTGACCAAACAGAGCCTCGATAATCTCACTCGGCTTTTGTGAGAAATTTTCATAATCTCGCCGATAGGTCTGATAGAGCCTAGCCTTGACCTGAGTTGTCCCCTCATGGTGTGCTTAGAGGGTAGCCCAGATCTCTCGAGCAGTGTCGAGTTGGCTAATGCGCTCAAATTCACTAGGACCTAAACCATAAAACAGAATGTTCACTGCCTTGTTGTTCAGGTCATGCTGAGCGACTTTCTTAGGGGTAGTACACTCAACAGTCGTAAGCTCGGTGAAAGTGGCATGAACACACATGTCCCATATTCTTGAGCTCTAGCTCAATAGATAGGCTCGTATGCAAGTCTTCCAATAGTTATAGCCAAAAACCTCAAGAGACGAGACCTTTTCCAGCAGAAGTCATGATCGCTACTTTGCATTAGAACCGGTTAAGGTATGGAAAAACCTAAACCTTGCTCTGATACCACTTGTAGGACCGAGAGTAGCGACCAGAGGGGGTGAATGGGTGTCTCGATAAATTCTTTCGAATCGATGGACTTTTCCCAATACCCAACGCTCATCAAGAGATAACCAAAATCTCGGATCAAAAACACAAAAGAAAGCCTAGTGCTATTAGTCTCCTATCAAATATGATATGAAACGTCAGTCTGAGAGATTATTAGCACTAAAATAATCTAGCCTAATAACGACCAGTGTCCTAAATGAAAATACAACACCACAATGCTTAAAGGCAGATTAAAACCAATCAAATCACAGGCATTTTAGAAAAGCATTAGTACTTCATCAGGAATAACATCCACATAGCACAAGCAATTAAGTTCACAGATAGTTCAATAAATATGAACAAGTAATACATTTAAATAGACAAGATAAATACAAGTAATTAAAAAATTTCTCTCAGATATATCAAAAAATATTGAGGATAAAAGCTGCAAATGCACGAGGATCGATGATAAGGAGTTATTGTTGTTGTGTGAATGAGTCTTGTAGCTCTCGCGCTCGCTCTGCAGCCACGCGCAGAGGCTCTGACCAGGACATGCACCAAACAAAAATCGGGCGGAGGGAAAACCACTTCGAAACCAGGCGGCGCACAGTACTGGACTTCTCTGCTTCGCGTCCCTAGCGACGGCTTCGGCGCGCGGCTGAGAACCAATTTTGGCACATGCGAACTGCAGCGCCTGACTTGCGGGAGCCAACCTAGGCGCACGAGCTCTATAGCGTTGAGCGGCGAGGCCAATCACTGTGGTCGTCACGAACGAGCTACAGTGCGCGGAGGAGAGAGAAATCAGGTGAGGAAAGGAAAGAGGATAGAGGAAGAAGAAGGGTGATTCAAAAATCTCCAAATCTAATTTCCAAAAAATGAACTCAGATTTTGCATTGAATGAGTTGGAAACTCTAGGGGATACAATGCCTTTATATAGGCAGTCAAAAGGTGGAAAAGACACATTTGCCCCTAAGGTAAATTACACAGACACATAAATAAAACAGTGGGTTCAACGGGCAAAAATAGTACAATCCTATCTAAAGATAGCTTGTCTTGATGAGGAGCTTTCGTAACAGCTACGACTTCGCTTCAGGACAATTTGATCTTCGATCAACGATCCAGATTGGTGCGTCAGTTTTACGCTAAAACCAATAAAACATCCACTATCTTCGTACCAGATAATTGGATTGGGTTGGCCCGATTCCATGGCTCCCTCAGCCCAGTAATCGTTCGTCGTTCGTTTACCTGAGTCAAACCCAATTAACAGACCAGTGGATCTCATGTCATTCCTGGCCCATGTACTCGGATTGGGTCGACCCGACTCTGTAGTCGCTCTGCCCGGCAGTCGCTCACCAGCCGTGTATCTAAGTTACATACGGTCAAGACACAACAAGTCTTCCTATTCTCATGTTCATCTCTCTCATTAATTTTTGTTGACAATCACTCATTAGTCGCTCGTAATCTTCAACACGGCTCCCTCAATGACAATGGCTCCTTCGACGGCGAGAGCAACGAGCTCGACGGTATAAGAGAAGTGCCCAAACTGCTTTCCCCTTCAGCATCCATCGCTTCCACTTTTTTCAGAAACAGATCGCCACAGACACTGACCGGAGGGAGATCGGGAGGAAAGCTTGGGCCGGCGAAATGACAGAGTAGAAGAGCACGTTGTAGTCGATGAGGGAGTGGGTCGTCGAGCACAAGCTCCGGGCCATCGATGAGTCACCGGATCTTCCACCGCCACATGTTTGATCACAGTTTGATCGGTTCATTCAGTCACGAATCATGTAAGTGCCAACAAATATCACTGATTAAATTTCTCTAGCCATCTATTTTGATGCTAACTGTTTACTTTTATCTGGATCTCTCGACTCCTTGTTTATGTCTGTTAAATACTCAAACTGTGATCTGATGTCTCCATTTTTTAATTCCGATTCAAGAAAACAAGTTGTCGATAGTAACTATGAATATATGATTGGTGATTGCATATAGCGTGTTATATTGTTGCAATTATTGCCAATTTCTTCGTCAAAATGATATGGCCAGTTTTCCTTCATTATTTGGTTGCAGTATCGTCAGTGCTACTCATAAGCCAGCCCCAGTTATACTTTGTCAGTTAATCAATGTCACATTTTAGTTAGGCTGCATAGCTTAGACAACCTGATGTTTGAAGATCACTGTGCATATGTGCATGATGGAAATGTTTCCTGGGATTTTTCATGCCAAAATAGATGGCACATCATGCTTGATCTCCAGAGCACTGACATTTATACTAGGCCTTGCTTCTTTGAGCTTGACTCCCTCACCTTTTCAAAATAAATACGATATGTTTTGTCCCATGTTCAGATGTGCCTTTTGTTTGATGGATCATATCTTGCTGCTGGTTGTAGTAATCACTGCGACAATCACATGATATTCTGTCACTTGCAGCGTGATATCTCGGCTTTCTGAATCAGTGATGAGATTATAAAATGTATAACGAGATTGTGGCCATCATGTTGCTGTTTTTTAACAAGAGAGTCGAGATTACTCTCGACTGAACAATGCACGGCGAGGACTCATAACGTTCTTGTCGATGCCTCTAAAACTCAACTCTGAAGTGTGGTGTGTAGGAGGAGAGCTGAAACGCTCGCTCACTACAGCAAAACTCACCGAGAAGCTGAGCAAAAACGCGATTGCAGCTACACCACGGTCAATTTTCCTTCAATGTAGTCTGGTTCTTTTCAAAATTCTACTTGAGGTGCCCAGATTTCAAAATTCACACCTACTGCCCTGCATTTTCGTTGAGTATTGAAAGCTGAAACTATCAGTGTACTCAAAACTTTAGCTAAGGTTGTATTCAGAGCTTATGACATTGATGATGAATGTATTATATAGGGCTGCTAAGACAGTGAATGCAAAGTGAACAATCAGGCATCTCACCTGACAAATCACATCACAGTATTTTTATGAATGTAAAGTGTTGATGGGGGTATGTTTCATTGTCAACTGAATATTGAATAAGCAGTGTTGAGGTGAGTCAGTGAATATTGGATACACAAATAGTTTCAGTGTATCAGTGGTTTTAGATGGTCTTCTGAGAGTTTTGTTTTTCAAGGAAGACTAAAGAGGCTACTATGAGACATATAAAATAGAAAATCACTAAAAACAATCTGGTATTTTTTTCTTTTTTAAAAAGTAATGTCATCTGCCAGTTTACAAGGTACCACTTGAACTGGTTTTCATTGTTTCGCACAAAATGTCAGTTCATGACTTTTTTGATGAAAAGATTAGAAACGAAATAACAATCTTTACAAATTTGTGCATATGTTACTCCAGTTCATTATTTTTACGTAAGAACGTAAGGAAATGTCTACACTTATATAAGCATAAAATAGCAATGCATAGCAGCTTAAGGAAATTCACTCGCTTTTTATGAGTAATAACCGATGTGAATGCATAATTAAATATGTTTCTATGATTTATTTCGGACAAGAATGTATCATATTGCTTCATATTATTGCAGTATTACTGAACATATTAGAATAAATTTCATGCTCTAAATAGATATTTGCCATTAAGAATAAGATTCTGTTGTAAAGCCACGTACATCTGACTAGTGATTCTATAATCTTATAAGGCGTTCGTTATGAACGTCGTAGAATTTTCAATTCATCCGCTAGGTACACAGGGCATTCGACCGAGCTTACCAATTTCATTTTATCATTGTGTCACTTGATCCGGTATTTATATTAAGTGACATACCATTTTAATTTTAATATCAATTAATACCATCCATCCCGTTTAATATTAATTCCATACCAACCAATACCGGTCATTCCAACTAATACCATCAACGCCGGTCAAAATTATATTTTAAAATATTTAAGATATGTGTTACATATTACTTTTATATTAAGCTATATATATATATTATATTTAAACTACACAATCTATTTGAGATATCAACATATTCAAATAATCAACACGTTGAAATATACCATATCTAATTATATTGATATATATTTGAAATATATTTATATTATTTTATTAGACTCTAAAACAATACATCGGTCTCCACATACATCCAACCATTTCATTCTAAAATCCAAATCAAAAGATCAAGCCAATGTAATAAGCGTATGAACATATTTTACTAGAAAGCATATAAAAAACTTAATTGTTTTTTTACTGCATCCGTGTGTAAACTTATACCGAACAAACTAAGAAAGCAAATGTTCATCGGATAAAAAAACACTTATCATCACGTGAACAACATATACACAATTATACATCCATACCCGTACATTGAGGCCTACTATACACACGATTGGGAGAGCCGACTTTCACACGATCAAATAGAACGCTGAACCAGAATATGCAGAGTAGCACCGTTTACTGCATTGGGTGGTCCATAAGTCGGCTTGTTTAGTCGTGCGTATAGCATTTTCGTCGAGGCATGCGACCAGATTACAAATCAAAAGGGCCCATCTAAGAGAGGCTCATGCGTCGTCCTGACCAAGAACAGCGACTCGTAGACCAGCCCGGCGAGGGGCCCGCCGATCAGCGGCCCGAGCCAGTAGACCCAGTGGTAGGTCCAGACTCCGGTGGCCAGTGCAGGCCCAAACGACCGGGCTGGGTTCATGGATGCTCCGGAGAAGTTGCCGCCGGCGAGGGTGTTGGCGCCGACGATGAGGCCCGTAAGCAGCGGCCCGAAGCCCGGCACCGAGCTCCGTGGATCCAGGATGGTCGCGTACACCACGAACAGGAGGGAGAAGGTGAATATGGCCTCCATGACCAGGCCCTGGACGGGCCCTATCCCTGAGCCCAGAGCGTGCACCGGTGTCACCTGCATTGGATACCTTTCGTGTTCAGCTTACGCTTGAAAACCAGGTGCTCGAAAAGAACAGCTATCCATATGATAAGGTGGCCTTTAATTAATTTACATCTCTAGTTTATTTTTATAAGTTGAAACAAATGTACTAATTTATTATATTAGTTTATTCTAATTTAAAATATAGATTATAATGATCTAGTAAACTATAACGAGTAATTCAAAACAATATTATAATTATTAATTCGCCTTAAAATATTATTTTATAGAAACCTACTGGAAGTCTTATTTTTTATACAATATTAAAAAACTAGGGAGTTCATGGCCACTGGCAAGGGATGACTGGCCACATCAAGAGGACGACATTGATTGCAACGTAAAATTCGAGCTTTTCTTCCTCTTTTATCGGATCGTGGTTTACAGGCAGGAAAAAAAATAATGGTGGGGAAGTGATTTGTCGCGTACCATGCCGCCGGTGAGGTATCGGAGGAGGATGCAGGCGAGGGAGGATGCCAGCAGCTGCGCCGCGATGTACAGCACCGACCGGAACGCCGTGATGTGGCCGCGCGCCAGCAGCGACACCGTCACCGCCGGGTTCAGGTGTCCGCCGGACACGTGGAACCCCGCCGTCACCAGCACACCAGCCGCCAGCGCCTGCGCGATCGCCACTCCAGCCAGCGCCGCCATCGGCATAGCCGCCCCTGCCGCCTCCGGCGCCCCTGCGCAACGAGCCAACCACGACGAGAATTTTTTTTTTTAAAAAAAAAGCTTCCTTTTTTAACACGAAGAGAAAAAGGCACCGATCGATTCGACGGGAACAGCGGCGGCGCGTACCTGCGGCCATGGCGGCGGAGACACCGGTGAAGACGAAGATGAAGGTGAGAACCAGCTCGGCCAGCACGGCGCGGACGCAGCCGGGCTCTGTGACCTCCACGTGGTCGCACGAATCCACCATCTTGGTCATGGACAGATGACAGATCCAAAGCTCTCGCCTTTGAGCAAGAACACGATAGGAGGAGATATGGGACGTAAAAAAAATCAAAGATTGCTTCTCGATTCCACAGGGGGGAAAGTGCAGCGAGATATTTTCTTCTTTTCCAATAATGGTGGGTCACCGCGGGAAGAACTGAGGTTGGTGCCTGCATCCTCTCCTCTGCTCCCTCTGATTTTATAGCGGATTAGCGACGGACGAGCTCCAGGAGGAGGCGATTGGCCAAGTACGGAGTGTGTGGGTGTGGCTGAGGGTATCCCTGTCATTCGTTCAAGCAAAGAAACGGAATTCAATTTTGCATTTGGTTGTTTTCTTATCAGCAGGGGTAATTAAATGGAATCATATCGTCAGAAATGTCACTAAATTACTTCTGTCGACAAGACGATTAAATCAGTTTGTCGTGTTAATACCGATGGTGGTACCTGAGCCCAATCCAATTTCTCGTCGGTCTATCGTGCTAGTAAAGATGGTACATGCTTGAATTCGATCAAATTGTTTAAGGGTGCGTTCGATCGGTTGAGTTTTAGATTATGAAAAAAAACTATTTTGAGTTAGGGGTTGTAAAAATATTGTCGTGAGCTATGAAAAAATTGAGAATTTGATTTATGTTTTATAGCTCGTGATGTTTGGTTACTTGTAAATTATTATAACTGTGAAATTTTACAATGTTTATACTAAAATTATACATTTTTGAATTACACTAAAATGATATATTTTACTAAAATTTCACATTTTCAAATTTACGTGAACTGATATGTTATAATAGTATAGAAACTGTGAAAGTTAAAGTCACTCAGTTTTTAGTTTGTATTATGAAAAAATTGTTTGAGTAGTAGACATGTTTAGTTCAGCTTCTAATTTTCTAGATAGAAAGCTAGCTAAAAAAATTGAACCAAACGCAATCTAAGACTTACATAATTCCATTTAGTCATCCATGTCACACAAAATGGACACTGTGAGCAACTTTTTTCTTTATATTATACACCTTTCGTTTAAAAATATATCACTTTTAAAGTTTAAAATTCATCCTAAGTGTAACGATCTAGTAATCCTAAGTGTGATGATCTAGTACTTATAAAATTATTTTTTTATCTCTGAAATACTCATAATACTCTTGAACTTTATTATTTGTTACTCCATCTAACTAATTTTGAGCCCATGCTCACTACAAGAAAACAATAAAATTTTGTCGGTCATTTTAATTTCCGTCGGATTTTCACTGTGATCGACGGAAATTAAAGGGAATTTTCCCCTGCCCGGTATAAAACTTTTAACTTCCATCGGCTAGCATTAAAGCTGACGGCCACGCGGAGCCAATAATTTATGTTGGCCACGTGGAGCCGATGAAAGTTAGCTAACTTCCGCTGAACCGCTTCTATCGGCCAGATGCCGATAGAAGTTAGGGTTTTGCCGACGTATCCAACAAAAAGAGTATATATTGTAATCTTTTTATATTTTCTTAATACATATATTTAAGTCTAAAAATAATATTTTAAGACTAAGGAAATAGTTTACTGCTACATATATAACTTGATCCTATATGACAGGCCAAGTGTCTCATCCTGCTTGTCCTGATACCCTGTAAAATCCCCAAAACACCCTCCATTACTTAGCAGCAACGCCTTCTTCTTCTTCCTGGCATCATTCCAGATGGCCTACTCGCTGGTACACGTCAGTTTCGGTGCCTGATTTTCTTGGTCCACGTCACCATCCACAATTGATTCGAAACAAGAAAATCAAATAAAACGAGCTGACGACTGATTGATTAGTGAGCAGCAATGGTTTGCTTTATGACAAAGCAAAAACATGCAGTAGATATCTCAACTCATTATTTATATATCTCTGGTCGATCGATTTCTTATCTCTCTGGGCTAATCCTAGGTTCTGTCGTCAAATGCAATTCAGTGTTTATAGTCAAAGTTGTTATTACAGTAATATTTTGGTGTCACCCTGTTGTTCTTGACGCACCATCCATCCCTAATGGTGGATTAACCTTACATTAACAAGCGAAAAGTACTCTTATAAGAATAATCAGGCCCATTTGCTGTGCAGTGGCACGTCACTACCTCACTCGGCAAGTGGCTACTTATGATACGTACGTTCGAGCTGAATTTGTCATCGAGTTCGCACGCAGGTGCATGTTCTTGAATTGCAGTCATGTGCATGCGTGACAAAGGCCGACACAAGTAGAGGCTCCCAATCAGCGGCTCCAAGTTAATTGAGGCTGATCAACTTGGGATTTGACTGTTTTGGCCGGTCGGCCATGGATGCATGCATAGGGCAGAGACCAAGAACAGCGATGTTAATTCCGCAAGGTCCTACTTATGATAAGTAGAGCTACGACAATGCTTGACGCAGCTAGCGTGCATGCATGAACTAGCAATCGATCGATCGAGATATTTTCGATCGGCTGCTAGCTAGCTTGCTGCTGCCGGCTGCCTATTGGCCTGTGAATCCAGCTAGCTGGGGACGATGGATCTATCTAGTATATATCTGCGTTTGGTTTAACTGAAGTGACCTCCGAGATCAAAATTACTTAACTGAAGTGACCTCCGATTTCATGGCCGCGGCAGTGATGTGTAGGAGCAGGATCGATCGAGCAGCTAGCTGATAGCTAGGCTAAGCTAGAGACGGACCCAGTCGCTGTCCTGTGGTACTAGCTTCTTATCGGCCTCTCGTTATATGGTGGTTGAAAAATATCTTCTGAGAGAACAGTACGGACGACGGGCGACGGCCATGGTCCCCGGCGGCGACGGCCGACGGATCGAGAGTTCGAGACGGGCGTGGTAGCCCTCCAATCGATGAGATAGAGTAGGAAAAAGAGACGCAAGCTTGTCCTGTGTGTACGACCTCACTTTGACGATTTCTCTCGTTCACGATTTGCCCGTCCATCCTCCTAAAAAAATCTCCAAGCAAGGCTGCAAGCAGCAAGCGCGAGGATACGATGATCGAAATGTTAACCGATCGACAAGCTTCACCAGGCGTACGTATGTGTATCGATCGAGGTCGATGCAAGTTGCAAGCAGGTACAGGACCATTGAGTTCAATATATAATGTCGCACAAATAAAATAATCTCAGCGTATTTTAATAGGAACATACGTAGACCGATCCATGCATGCATGCATGCATGCCCTAAAATAAAACGTTGGTAGGGCATGCATCCGTACTCGCACTTGGACAGGATACCAACGGCACAATCTAGGGGTGGTCTCACACTCAGGTTGAGCTAGCTCAATCTAGGGCACACTGCGCGCCAATCAGAGTGGGCGGGCGCACGTTGAGGATAAGACCGAAACCATCTCGGATTCCGCGCGTGTGGGCCATGAAAATGACACTTTGGACTCAGGGCCTGTTTGGTTTTTTTAGGGACTAAACTAAACTTTAGTCTCTTTTTTTATAGGACTAAACTTTAGTCCATTGCTGTTTGGTTCTAAGGACTAAAGTACTAAAAGAGAGTGAGGGATGAGAGGTAAGTAGTACTTTTAGTCCCCTTTAGCAAGTTCTTTGGGACTAAAGGCTAAACTTTAGTCACTAAAGTTTAGTCCCACTTTAGTCCCCTTGTTTGGCAATTTAGGGACTAAAAGGGACTAAACTTTAGTTCCTAAAGTTTAGCAAGGTGAACCAAACATTCCCTCAGAGGGCAACGGGTTCATCGATCCACATGCAAGACACGCAATCCCGTCCCGGACAATTAAGTACTAGTCGTATCACCGTACAGCTTCGCCAAATTTCGGGACACTCAACTTAACTTTAATTCGTTTAGGTTTGAGAAATTTTGCTGCAAGACACCGCGAAAACATTAAATTGGTTGGCTCACATTGTAAACGAGCAATTGATGTTTTTGGGTGCCCTACAGCAAAATTTTCCTTTAGGTTTATACCTCAATATCTGGTGTACTAATAATAGTCAAATATTAGTTGTTATGTGCAAAAACACACATGCATACACTGTGCAAAATGATAAAAAAATAGGGTGTATGACCACCAAAAATCGAATTTAGATGTTATCATTAGAGACCGACGTCTGTAACTAATTGAGATAGAAAAGAAGGTTGGATAGAAATAATAATGAATTGTTTTTAATATCGCCTTAATACGTGTAATCATATCCAAAACGATTAATATTTGTAAGTAGGAGGAAGTATATTAGATTGGGTTACTCAGTCACAAAAAACATAATCGTACATTTTTATCTAAAAATTTGTCCATCTATTTTATTCATTTTTTTAATATTATTAATTTTTTTTATAATTTGTTTTATTATTGAAGTTACTACCAGCATAACTTATATTTTTGCATATATATATATATAAATAAAATAAATAGTAAAATGTTGTGAAAAGAGTCAATGACGTCATTTAAAAGGTAACGGAGGCAGCGTAAATTATTTGATTTTTTTGTTTTCTAATCATCATGTATCATGTCCAAAATGTAGAAAATCAATGCACACATCATGCCTTGTCAGATGAACTCCTAAATATCATATTTTCGTTGTTTAGAGTTATTTAATATACGTTGGACTAATGAAACTTTCGTGTAACCGCGAATAACCTAATGTCTGAATGCTAGCGTCCGTTAGCTAGCGATACTTAATTATATACATGGATACCTTTTATTTTATACATATCTGATTTATTATAGATGCTTTTTTTAACATGTGTATAAGAATTAAAAAATAACTCAAAAATCTTTATTTGCTCTTAGTTAATTTGTTTTAAAAACATAAGTTATTTAGTTATGAAAACGATCGATAGCATGTTTTGACAAAAAAACATAGAAAAAGATTAAAATGGTTACAAGTTCTAAAACGATGTATAGTCGAGGAGAGAAAAATGTTGAGAAGACTACAGCAATTTATATAAAGAAGAAACGGAGGGTGTATTTCAAGATTTGTACAGTTTGGGATTTCAAATCATCGTATTTTCGGCCACGTTTGGACTGGGGTTGTTTATTTTTAGAGACTAAAGTTTAGTCCTACTTAGTTCCTAAAATCTCAAACAGAATTGCTTATTGGGACTAAAAGTGTCATGCACACTCTATTTTCATTTATAAATCCTTCATTAAATGATATTTAGTTTCTACATCCAAACAATAGAACTAAACTTTAGTCCTAACTAAAATAAGCAAGTTTTCTATTAAAATTAAGCAAGCTTTATTCAAACATGGCCTTCGTTTGTTTCCATCGGGTCCATCCACGTGGCGAGGAGGCCCGCGCGTGACGCAGGGGGGTCAGGGCACGTGGCGTCAGCTGGTCCGCGACTGTTGCGTACGGTACGGAGTGGACTGGGCGTATCCACGTGGCGCACGTGTTGACTACTGTCGGTGGGAGTAGAACACTCCAACTGCCAACTGGATTACCGGAGTCTTCGGTCTTCGGTTCAGTACTTCAGTCCATGTGTAGTGCGGCCAGCTGCAAGTTGCATGGAACAGGAGTAGATTTTAGGTATTGTTTGGAAATATAGTTTTTTATAGTTTTGAAAGTAATATTATAGTATTGAGCAATACTACAGTATTATATACTAAAAAATATTTGACAACCCCATCTGAAATCTTTATAAAGTAAACTGCAGTATTAGAAATACACTGCTCAATCTACAGTATTGCTAAAATTTGTGATAAAACAACATGTTTAGTTGAGAAGGTATGACAACATTTTTTATGGCTATTATTTGTTTCGTCGTCACAAATTTGAAGCAAAAACTATGTTAAGTGTGTTATTACTCCATGTTTATAGATAAATATATACAACGTATATACATTCTAACATCACCGTAATCATATACATTCCATAAAAGTGCTATATATTTTATAACCATAATGACCTACATTCCTTGTAAGTGACCAGAAACTTCAAGTCTTTAACATGAGGCGGGGATTTTGCTCACTCTATCAGCAACAATCAATTAGATACACCAGCAGCAATCGCAGAAGCACTCGCAGCAAATTTCAGAGAAAAATCAGATACCTACACAATGTCATTCTGCTAACGCGAAATCCTCTGCTTGAAACATTCGCAAAAATCGCTAGGTGTGAGTAAACAAAAATTAGCCACCAATGAATGCGTATCTCGAGCAGCGGTCGACGAGTATCTAAAACCCAACGATAAACTAGCGGGTTTTGTTTGAGTTCGAGACGAACAAGAACAAAAGATTAACAGATTTGCGAACTATCAATTTTATTTATCATTTTTGGTACATATTTATAACAAACAAAAGGGTGCCAGTTGCTTCCGTGCGCCGTCGCGTCATTTCGTTGCTGTCGCGTCGCCTGTCGCGCCTGCACGTTGCTTCGGAGCCGCTGTCCATGTGAGATTAAGCGCAATACTCCCCCTTAATTGAACTTATAATAAAGATTAATATATGTATTTATTTCTCTCGTAGCAGAACCAGGACCAGAAACATAAATAAAGTAGAAATAAAATTTGAAAACCGGTGATTAGTGGGTTGTTACCGGATTAGGTTCAAATTTAAGAAAGAAAAAAACTAAATTTATAAATTGGATAAACTGGGCACGACCCAATCTTAATCGGGTAACATAACCCACAGAGCTTTAGAAATCCGGATATCGGTATCTATATATGTCGGGATTTGCTAAATAAATCCGGATGTTTATATTTTATTGTCTCTATTTAATTCTGATACAAATAAAAACATTAATATCTATATTTATATCTTAACTATATTAAAGCGGGGACTTACTCGTCCGTCCGCACCGCGCGCAGCGCGCCTCCCTCTCCTCCTCGACCGCGCGCAGCGCGCCTCCCTCCCCGCCTCGGCCCAATAAGCCTGCACGCCGCCTCGGCCCATTACACGCCCGCTCCTAGCTAAGAGGAAAGGAGGTCGGGCCGCCGCCTCGGGCGGCCGCCGGGCGAGGCGCGGGCCGGGAAGAGGCCGATGAACCTTTCGGGTTCCTATGGTTTTGGCCGCCGCGGGCTAGCTCGACGGAGCCCCGCTCACCCTCGGGTGAGTGCGGTGCTCCGGCGAGCTAGCCGGTGGCGGCCGACCGTCGGTCGCCGTCGCAAGCCGCCGCCGCCGCGCCGCTCGCTCTCTCGGGTCGAAAGGGGGAAAAGAAACTAGGGTTAGGTTTTCAGCGCGACGCGTGGCTTTTATGCGAGCGAGATCCACGCCTGGCCGTCGGATCAGATCCACGGCCAGGATTAAGTGGCGCAGATACGGCCCAGGCGAGGGGCACATTCACGGCCCAGGCCCAGGTTACGCGCGCGCGCGTGCGGCGAAAACCTGGCCTGGGCCCAGGTAGGCTTCGGCCTGGTGAATGTTTCTGTTGGGTCAAGTTTTGGGCCAAAATTTCTTTTTTATTTTCAGGAATTAAAGAATTGTTTTTCTGTATTATTTATTCCTAGAAAATTAAGAAAAATGCCCAAAAATCAGATAAAATTAAGTTTTATCCGGGGATAATTTTGTAAATTTCATCACATTCAGAAGTATTATTCTGAATTTTATGAGAATTTTAGAGCATTTTCTACGTTGTTTTCCAATTTTTATAAGACCAACGTCTTATTTAAATTGGAGAATAATTTTTTAAGTTATTAAATTCAGAATATTTTACTGATTTTTATGCTGATTAAACATGTACTATTTTGTTTAAGAATTCCGCAACCGAAGGTACACTTCCCATGACACTTTATATAGAAATGATATCTCTATATATTGTTTTGAACAATAATATATTACTTTGTTTCTTATCATCGCAATATTACTAAATAAATGTGTTCGGCAAATATATCATGTTCTAAATATATTGCCGTTAAAATTATGCATCCGTTGCAACGCACGTGCCTCTCACTAGTTATATATATATACAAATAATTTAAGCTAGTTCCCATCTTGTTTTCATCAGCGAGCGGGCTGTGGGCTGGGACTGCATCGGCCTGTCTGGTTTTTGCCCACATAACTTTACCTGCCGCGCCCATTCGTCCAGGCCGTAGCCGCCTCATCCCCTCGTGGAGTTTCCATGGTAGTATGTTTGGTTCCTTTCATTTGGTAAGTTTTGGCTCTACCAAAATTTTATAGGGTGGTCTTCTCGATTACTTTTTCATCACTGGTATGGTATGGTAGCCGTGCGAGTTGTGCACAGTTGAAAATCAAAAATAATTATATTAGCAACGCTTCACAAGTGTCATCTTTTTCTTCTGGAAACTCGCTTTGCAATTTCGGCTCTTGCGTGAAACCAAGGAACTTTGTTAGGTGGAGAAGCTCTTTGATGAACCCTTTGAACTCACGACGGTAGCTGTGCACTATGATCAGTATCTACAAAGTTTTTAAAGATCATAAGTGAGCAAAAGTGTAGAGGACGGAGATCGGGGATGAGTAGAGTTAGCCGACGGCGAGCGAGAGCTACGATGACGGTTCGGGATGAAGACGGCGATGGTGATCCGGTGGTTGGGGATCCGATCGAAGTGATGACTGAAGATGGAGAGGGGCGACAAACTCGATGAAGTTGACAACGAAAATGAATGCGACTGCTGGCGACGAGGGCAGGCGACTAGAGCTTGGCGTGCGGCGACGGAGCAAAAACGCACAACGCGGGATCAGGTTCATGAGGCTAAGGTGAAATTGATAGCGGGATTCGGCCATGTTCTCCGGATTTTGCAGGAAGGCGCCAGAGAAGTAAATGTGGCGAGTATGGAAGGGGATTCCGAGGCTTCTAAAATTAATATTGTGCCATGAATACATTTTCCATCTATTTATTATTTCTATATAAAACTAATCAAATTTCTATATATAAGATCAATATTCTATATATTAATGATTTTCATATAAAACGGATCATCTTTCATATATTGATGATTTTCATATATTAATAATTGTTGTATAAAACATACCAGCTTCTATATATTGATGATTTCCATATATTAATAATTGCCATGTAAAATATATTAGCTTCAATATAAAACAGACGAGTTCAACGCTGAGAGAGGAGGGGGGTCGTAATGGGCTAGGCCGGCCCTAGAGAAAGAAAAATAAAGATCAGATGATTATAATTTATTATTAGATGTGAATGAAGGGTTATGATTTAATAGAGGGCTGGTCAGGTGGACACTAACCAGCTCGCTAATTATATAGTAAACAGATAAATAGAAGAAGAATAGATTTGCTTCTAAATAGAGGGAATATTGGGAAGTTTTGCACTGCTACCGAACGAAGACTGTTACCACATATTGTCATCAATCCGAGTACTATATATTGAAGATGTTAAATAGTTGGTAAGGCAAGTTATGGTGGCAATCCCATATTGTGCTAATAGAATCCGGCAAGATTTGATAATCTTGCTATTTTGAAACTTGCCTTTCTTGTTGTCTAAGAAATTAAGGTTGAGTAAGACAATCTCCCTTCATATATGAATAGCATGTAAAGATTTGTTATACAATAAAATATCCCTATCTGGTTTTAGATTATCATATTATGAGACGGATAGAGTATATGTGTTTGGTTTTTAATAAAAACTAACATATAAATTAAAGCAAGAATGTCTTTGATGCACGTTTCTCACGTTTCAAATCAAATTAAAGTGTACGTACATACAAAGGAAGAGACCACGGACACCTCCCAACCAAAAACAAGAATAGTGAGATCGACCATGGATGATCAAGAATACTTCACCTCTTTTCACTAAACTTAGAAGCGGATTCTTCGTTCGTCTATTCATGTCCTCCTCCGATCCATCGATCCTACGGACTAATCTCACAACCCCACAAATAATCATTCAACTCCAAGCCTTCATGCATTTTTTACTCTTTGCCTCCCAATTAACAAAGCAATAATCCTTAGCTTCCTTGTTTGCATCAGCTGCCCATTGCAGCTAGAGCTTTCAAGCATGCCAAGACGAATAATATTGGTTTTTTCTTGATTTTGTTTGATCAATCATATCCCTCTTTCAGCTTTAATTTCCTGGTGTATCATCTATCACATGAAGCATTGTTCAAACTATCTGCTGTTTGAAGCCCTTATTAGTACCAACATTTGACTACAGGTTTAATTTGGATTTAATTTCTTGCTTTGATATACCCTAATTAAGTTGTTCTTTTCTTGGTTGTGACAATATAATATTGAAGTTTCTCATGCCAAAAAACAAACAATTTTACTTGAGAAGTAATTTCAAGGTTCATCAGTTCTTCCTATATTTTATGCAGGACGGCATGGATTTCAGTCCACATAGAAGCAGCAATGAACATAATAAAACCAGCTTTGAAGATGAAGTAACCATTCGATCAACGACGACACCCAAACCATCTCCACATTCCCAGAAACCAAAGCCCAAGAACAAGCCAAATCTCATGGTGGATCACAAGACGACGAACGCAAGCCATGTTTCGAGCTCCACGGCGAGCCCTGCTGCCGCGGCGCCGCAAAGATCCGAGATGATGACGGCGCCGGTGACGGTGACGACGACGGCATCAGCGATCAGTGCGAGCCATGGCGAGACGACAACCGTCAGCGGCGGCAGCTTGCAGGAAAGCATCAGCAGCGGCAGCACCCGAAGCAACAGCCTTGAGAGCAGCAGCAGCGGCGCCACGGCGGCGCCGGCGTCGTCGGCGGCGCCGGCGCCGGCGCACGTGAAGCGGCACACCGGCGGGGACAGCCGGTGGGAGGCAATCCAGGCGGCGACGGCCCGAGACGCGCCGCTGAACCTGGGACACTTCAGGCTGCTGAAGCGGCTGGGCTACGGCGACATCGGCAGCGTCTACCTCGTCCAGCTCCGGGGCACGTCGGCCTTCTTCGCCATGAAGGTGATGGACAAGGCGTCGATCGCGAGCCGCAACAAGATGGCGCGCGCGGAGACGGAGCTAGAGATCCTCGGCCTCCTCGACCACCCCTTCCTCCCCACCCTGTACACCCACTTCGAGACCGACAAATTCTACTGCCTCGTCATGGAGTACTGCTCCGGCGGCAACCTCCATTCCCTCCGCCAGAAGCAGCCATACAAGCATTTCTCTGAGCCCGCCGCCAGGTCGATCAACCGGCTCCGATACCACTTGTTAGGACATTGTCGTAGTTAATCCGACGACGCGACAGCTCTAAGCCTCTCGATCTCTCTGATTCATTAAAAAAACGGAAGCTTTGTTTGAAAAGATATGATTTTTGATGTGTCAGGTTTTATGTGGCAGAGGTGCTGCTTGCCCTGGAGTACCTGCACATGCTGGGGATCGTGTACAGGGACTTGAAGCCGGAGAATGTTCTCGTCAGGGACGACGGCCACATCATGCTGTCGGACTTCGACCTGTCGCTGCGGTGCACGGTGTGCCCGACACTGGTCAAGTCGTCGTCGGTGCACGCCAACGGGAGCGGTGGCGGTGGCGGCGTTGTAGGTAGAGGAGGAGATGGCGCGGACGGCGACGGCGCCATGGCAGGCAACCAGGGGTGCATCCAGCCGTCGTCCTTCTTCCCGCGGATCCTGCCGCGGCGCAGCCGGAAGGCGTCGAAGAGCGACATGGGGATGCTCAACGGAGCGGCGGCGGTAGAGTTCAACGCCGAGCCGACGGAGGCGCGGTCCATGTCGTTCGTCGGCACGCACGAGTACCTGGCGCCGGAGATCATCCGTGGCGAGGGACACGGCAGCGCGGTGGACTGGTGGACGCTCGGCATCTTCCTCTACGAGCTGCTGCACGGCGCCACGCCGTTCAAGGGCGCCGGCAACCGCGCCACCCTCTGCAACGTCATCGAGCAGCCGCTGCGCTTCCCCTCCGAAGGCGGCAGCGCCTCCGCCAGCTCCGTCGCGCGGGACCTCATCCGCGGCCTGCTCGTCAAGGACCCCCACAAGAGGATCGCCTTCACGAGGGGCGCCACGGAGATCAAGCAGCACCCTTTCTTCGAGGGCGTCAACTGGGCGCTCGTCAGGAGCTTGACGCCGCCGTCGGTGCCGGAGCCGGTGGACTTCCGGCAGTACACAGCCACCACTCCCAAGGAGAAAAAGGCGCCAGAGTGCACTACTACCCCAGCGGCACAGGCGCCGCCGCCGGCAGATGCCGGCGCCGCCAAGTCGAGCACCGGCGAGTCCTACACCGATTTTGAATATTTCTAGTATCGCTGACAATATTTCTGCACACAGATGGAATCAGATTATTTTGATCGATGTTTGTGATTTCCTGATAAGTTGTTACTCATTACCGATTGATACACCACACACCCAAAACTGATATGAGTTTGTAGCTAGTGTCAAAATTATCAAGAACAGTAAAATTTCTCGTTGCATTTTATTATCACAATTTTGTTACATGCATTTTATTTCACTTATATGCTTATTTTAAAATGAGGGTAGATGATATAGCTGTTTGATCAATGTTGATGACAAGGATACATTGCATCCTAAGCCCCCTCTAAAAAATTGTTAAGACTATGGTTAAACTAAGTTAAGTAAATTGGTGGAACGGGTCATGTAGTAATGGAATTTTTCTTCGACGAACAGGAAACTTAAGATTAAGATGCTCTGGAACGGAAATGAGAGAATGTCCACAATACTCGGATTTAGTCCGATCCAATTCGAAGGATTTTGTAGGTTCATTAATCAAGTCTTGGCAGAAGAACTTGAAAAGTTTCCAACAATTAAAGATTCAGATCATGAAATTACATTTCATAAACCTCTTTCGACTATGATTATATCGAAAATGCTTTAGGGTGAAGATAAACCAATATAACATTCTAACCAATCAAATAGAGTAATAAGACCATGTAGAGTTCCCTAACCATTGGGCCGGTTGAGGGACTGTTCTCCTCCCTTATATACCAACATAAGACGAACTCACGCTAAGCACTCTAAATACGAAGCTAGTAAGAGAACTACTCTCTATGGATCATAGGAGTCAATAAAATGAGACCTCACGCAAGGCATTCTAACCCTTTGGCTGAGCAGGACAATGATCTCTATATATGGGCCCATAGGTTAGTCTACATTTAAGGAAAAGTTGGATCTATGTCATTACAATTTTACGACTTTATAGAGAAATGTCATTACAATTCACGTATTTAGATTCACGCCATTACAAATTCAGAGAACTCCGAACTATACCATTACAAATTTAGAAAATTCCGAAATATGCCATCACAATTTTAGAGAAATCTGAAATATGCCATCACAATTTTAGAGAAATCTGAAATATGTCATCACAATTTTAGAGAAATCCGAAATATGTCATTAGATTTTGTGAGAGCTGCAATTCTGGAATGACATATATCCAAATAGACGAATTGTAGTGGCGAAGTTACAAAACACGGTAATTGTAATAACATATATCTAAAAAACCCTATATTTAAAGTACATATCTAACAAGAAGTCACTCGCATTAAGTATAGACAATCTTTCGTAGCTAACTCTATCATCGTACCTCCCCCATTCCCTATCTAACTAACTAACCCGAGACACTAACATTATTTCGAGACAACAAAACAAGATAGAAGCAGAAGTAAACTAGGTCCATGGTGTTGTATGTAAAGAGTATGTGAAGTAGTATATAATAAGTATCTCACTCCTTTAATATATATATATATATATATATATATACAAATGCTATTCTACACCACGTGTGTAGAATAGCTATTCTACTGAAAAATCTACTACTGAGAAAAAAATAGTACCCAATTGCTATTCTACTGAGAAAATCTACTACTGAAAGTGGTCGGTGTAGAATAGCTATTCTACACACGTGGTGTAGGATAGCATTTGTGATATACTACTGAAAGTGGTCAGTGTAGAATAGTTATTCTACACCGACCACGGAACTACTATTTTCAGTAGTTGATTTTCTCAGTAGAATAGGAATTGAGTACTACTTTTTTCTCAGTAGTACATTTCTCGGTAGAATAGCTATTCTACCCCGTAATGTATATATATATATCACAAATGCTATCCTACACTACGGGAGTAGAATAGCTATTCTACCGAGAAATCTACTACTGAGAAAAATAGTACTCAATTATGAATTTTACTGAGAAAATCTTCTACTGAAATTAGTTGGTGTAGAATAACTATTTTACACACGTGGTGTAGAATAGCATTCCCGTATATATATATATATATATATATGATCTAAATATATAATTTACTCCACCCGGTAGTCACTACCAGAACACTACCAGAAATGAGAAGTTTGCCGAGTGCACTAAGCTTTGCCGAGTGCAATATCTCGGGCACTCGGCAAAGATTTGTTTGCCGAGTGTTTTTAAAAAAACACTCGGTAAATAAAAAATACTCGGCAAATTAAATGTTTGCCGAGTGTTTTTTTAAAAATACACTCGGCAAATATGTTACTAACGGACGTCACGACGGCGTGCATGCGCGGCAAAAAAAATTTTTTTTGAGGGTTTTCCGAGTGTTTTTTAAAAAGCACTCGGCAAAGAGAGTATGTTTGCCGAGTGTTTTTTAAAAAACACTCGGCAAACCCATTTTTTTTATTTTTTTTGAACTATTGTTTCAAGTCTACATGATATTTTTAATTTGATTTTAACTTGAATTTTTTTCTATAATAAAAATAGAACATATATTATCTCATGTAAAAATTACACATTTTTTGGTTCAATTTTGTTATTTTTAAATTATTAAGTTTATTTCTAAGATTTAAATTGAAATAGGCGAAATTTGAACTACAAGTGCCTAAAATAATAAACCAAAATTTATAAAAAAATCATATTCATGTTTTTAAGTCTATTTAGGGTTCTTATAAACTGAATTGAAAGAAATTTTGAATAATTTAGGGTATGACGCTTGTTCAACAACGTGAAGCTTAATAGTTTTTTAATTATAAAATAATCAACTGAAATATAAAAAACATGAAATTTGTCATGGTGTTATTATGTGATACATAGATGCTGTGATAAAAATTTAAAAATATTTCAAGAAAATTATCACGTAGAGTGTTTAGAAACTGGAGATTACGAGAGGAGGAATTACAGTTTAGAGAAGAAATGGGATATGTTTGAAAGAAGTTTTATGGGTGAATCATTTTTTATACTTGAATTTTTTTCTACAATAAAAACACAACACATATTATCTCATGTAAAATTTTCACATTTTTTAGGTTCAGTTTGGTATTTTTAAATTATTAATTATGTCTCTAAAATTTAAATGGAAATAGGTTAAATTTGAACTTCAAATGAATGAAATAATAAATAAATATTATTAAAAAACATATTTATATTGTTGAGTTTATTTTTAGTTTTTATGCAATATAGCTTTATAATTTCTATCAAGAAAAGATTATAAAACAAATTAAACAAAAATAAAAAAATAAAAAGCCTCTTTGCCGAGTGCCACATTTGAGGCACTCGGCAAACATTTTGGGTTTGCTGAGTGCAACACTCGGCAAACAAAAATTACCTCTCCCACACAATTTATCCGCCAAAATTTCAAAGTTGGCGCACTTTTTTTTTCTTCAAATTTTTCATGAATTTCCTTTAAAATCTCACCCCTTCCCTCTTACCTACCTTCATTTTCTTTCCTCTTCCCTCCCACCGGCTCCCTCTCTCGCCGCCGATGGCCGCCCCCGTCGCCGTCGGTCGCTGCCCCGGCCGCCGCACCGCCGAGCCCCGTCGCCGTGCGCGCCCGTGCCCCGCTCCCCGCGCGCCACGCCCCATCGCCGCCGGTCCCCACCCTGCTCGCCCCGGCCACCGCGCCTCCCCGGCTGGCGTGCCGCCGCGCCACAGCGGCGCCGAGCTCCCACGACAACCGCCCCCGCTTGCCCTGCGCCCCATGTGCCGTGGACTGCGCCGTGCCACGTGCCCCGCGCCCCGCGCGCCGCGGCCTGCGCCACGCCGCGCCGTGCCCCCCGCCCCGTGCCCCGCACCCCGCGCGCTGTGCCCCGCCGTGGCGCGCCCCGCGCCCCGTGCCGCGTGCCCCGCGCGCTGCGCCGTGCCGTGCCGCGTCGTGCTCGCCTGGTGTTCGACAAAATATGCGTTCGGGACATCCCGTTCTATACATTTTTATTTTTTTATTTACTATTTTCTTGTTTGCCGAGTTCTAAATTTGGGCACTCGGTAAACCTTCCGTTAATGCTCCGTTATAATATTTTGTTTGCCGAGTGTCAAATTTGGCACTCGGTAAAGTGTTCGTCGAGTGCCCGATAAAAAACATTCGGCAAACAATTGATCGCCGATAGTGTTTTTACCGTGCGTCGTTCGCCGAGTGCAACACTTGGCGAAGCCTTTGCCGAGTGCAAACAAGGCTTCACTGAGTGCTTTTGGCACTCGGCAAACAACATTTATCCCGTAGTGAGTTCGAGTAGCATAAAGTGATCACCAACCGATCTAAGCATAAAAACCCTTAAACCATGCTTCATATATTAAAGAGTGGTGTAAATAATTCTTTAAAATTTTGGTCAAATAAAATGAAGATATTTTATTCCACAATGTGAAAAATAATGTAACCTTCTAGAGCCCTAATACCATAAATATATCAAAAACCTTTTTTTATCTCATTTCTTTCATGTTATGGGTTACTTTATGTCTTCTTTGGAATATAGATTTTTGAGATGCAGCGTGATGATGGAAGAAATTTCGCAACGTTGATTGAACTCGCACGATTTTTAATGGACACTAGCTGCATTTCTCATTTTAAGAGCTCGCATCCATTATTCGAATTTTCCCTCGGTTAGAAAATCTCAAAAAATAAGGACTTAGACATAAAATACCAGACAATGGAAAATGATACGCTAAACCTTCACGCAATTGCCGATAAAGGATGGGCCGGCATGCCGAACCTTCGAAGAAAGGACTCGAAAACCACCAATTTCTTGATGTTTGAAGTCGAGAATATCTCATCGACTGTCGGGCGCCACATGGACAACGTCCTTGTTGGAAGAACTCTATTCCTCTCTAACGCGCCGACCAATTTCTTGTCGGCCCTAGACTTCTAGAACTCCTCACACCATTTCACAACTTCTTGAGGGTCCATGGCAGCAAGTCGAGTTGTTCTTAAAGAATGGACTGGACGAAGGTTGAAGCCTTGCCTTGCGATAACATATCACACACTGGTAATGGCGATGAGGGTTGCAAGGCGCAAGCAAACTTAGGCTCAAAAGGCTCAAGGAAGAAGAAGAAAAGTAAAATATTAAAGTATGTAGAGGGATGGAGTGCCTGCAAATAAATTATTTATAAGGCCTTGTTCAGCAGTTCGACTCTCCGATCCACCGTGATTGTCTTGGGTCGCGTCTCAAAGTAATCTTCGTCATTGATCACGCTAGTCAACATATTTTCATACTAGCCATCACGTCGATGACCGGCACAAATCGGTTTCTACAGTTTATTCGACTAAACTTGCGTCTGAAAGATAGCCTTGGAAATTTTCACAACTGTCAAATCTAATAGATGCCAGTTCGCGTGAGCAGGCGACTCTTTACTCGATGGGGCCCACAAGCACTCCATTGCACCGAACTGCTCCAACTGACGTCTTTTCACCAAAGACTGCTTGAGTGGACTACTAGTCCTACATTTGAGTTGGTTTATTAGGATGCCAGAATTTCAAAAAACATGGATTTGAAATATTTCTAAGGGCAGAGCTTATTTTATTCAAAAAAACTCTAGTCTTAGGGGTTTCACCCGGCAGGTGCACCTAAATGGTATAGTAGCTGAGTAATCTTCATCAAGCTTGAAGCCCTTTTTGACTACTCAACTTCATCTGTGCGCCGCAAAAAGCTCGGGAGCTGTTGTTGGGAATATGATCCCGAGGTATTTCCTGAGAGATTTTGTGTTAACCGGTCAATGGTTGGTGTCCTCCAAACGGTTACTAAGTGGAGACTTGAAGACTCCCGAGTCCAGCACTTGGAAAGGAGGCCCTCCCAACCAACATTAATTGAGGAGCAACCTTCAAGTGCTAGGTCGTCATTAATCTCCACAGTCATTAATCTCCACACGTTGATATTATCAACGTATTAATCACTGTACCATTGCCTGTAAACAGACCATTAAACCTCTTAATTAGTCATTAATTTGTAATCATCAATTTCTCTCTTATAAGGGGATCAGAGGAGACATGTTCTAAACGGGAGATTTGCTATTTTGACACTTTAAAGAAGTGACTTTTGTATTTTTGACATTCGGACCCACTTTCATTGACTCAAGTGGTCCTACATGTTAGCATCAGAAGTGTCATCATTAATAAAGTGCACATCTTTAGAGTGTCAAAATAACAATTTTTTCGTTCTGAACACTTAAGATCGTTCCACGCTTTAAAGGAGATCCGAAAAAACTTGTAGCTAAAACCAAAATCGTGGACTGTAGATTAATTCTTTCAAAAACAGTCATCTATCCCCAAAGGGATAGGGGCCTATTTATAGGCAAATCCTAATACATGAAAAGACTAATTTACCCTCGGGTAAAATAAACTGACTCTAAAATAAATTCCAAAAATTACTAAAATATTCTTAGAAAAATTAACTGACTCGAATAAAAATATTCTAAACTTAAAACTAAATATTAATATCCTAAAAACGAATTAATGATAGATTGTCAGTTTTACGTCGAAACTGACAAAGCGTCCACCGTCTTCGCACCGGGTACCCGGATTGGGCCGACCGACCCCGCAGCTCCCTCAGCCCGGCAATCGCTCGCCGCCCGTGTACCTAAGTCAAACCCAGTCAACAGACCAGTGGATCATCTGCCGCTCCTAGCCATGTACCCGGATTGGGCCAGCCCGACTCCGCATCTCCTCTGCCCGGCCGTCGCTCACTGCCCGTGTACCTGAGTCACATGCGCCTCAGACTCGGCAGGTCTTCATCTCTCCCTTCCATTTACTTCCGTTGACAATCACTCATCACATCTGGATATCAAAACCATATACTTCAACATGGTTTCTCAATCTCCCCCTTGATGAGTGCATTGTCAACATCCTTTTCAGCTCATCTCTAGAACCTGCAAAACATGTGGAAACAGAAAAAACAAAGACAAAAGAAAATAGAAGAAAGGAAATAAAAGTTTAACCCTAATGACCAAAAGCCAAACAGAAGCATGAAAACGGTCATTATAGTTAACCAAAAATAAAAACTCAAAAATAAGTGCAAATCTCGGAATTACCAACAAGGAAACTAAAAAGTAAACTCCAAAATTTCTCCCCCTTGTTGACAATTGGACTCATCAAGTGAGACTAAATGCACTTAAAGAGACATAAACACAAACTCCCCCTGAATGCAGCTCCCCCTCAAAATATGCTATGAATGCAAATGGGGTGCAGGTGGAGTATGAAAAGCATGCTTCTTAGATATGATTAACTGCAATAACAACATCTAACAGGTATAGCGAAAGATATACTGTCTAAGATACATGACATGATCAGTGCAATAGATGATATCTTAAGAACGTCATTAACACGCATTTTTTCGATTTTTGCAAAACAAAAACATCACCACATTTTGTAGTTAACAGGCAAAGTAAAGCATGATATGCAAAAGCTAACTGATATCTACCAAGATAAGCATTGTCCAAAAACAAAGTGCTTCAGCAAACTTGTCATCTTTTTAAATTTTTTAGACTTTTTCTTTATATTTTTCATTTCTGCTAGGGGTTATTTGCATGTCAAACCTTATGCTAACCGACCAAGTCAAGCCTAGGCCAGAGCTGGACCATCAGAAGCTTAAGACATTGGTCTTGGTATACATTACACCGTCCTAGTTCATACCAAAGTGCTATGGTAAGCAGTCCAGAACAATGCAATGCGACAAAAGCAAACCCACCTGGATCTTTTCTAATAATCATAAAAATGCATAAATTTTTCTTTTTTTTGAATTTTTATCATTTTTAAAGCATATTTTGCATATTTAAAGCATATAAATGTCCAAGATGCATATCTGCATCTAAGTAAGGAGCTAGCTACAAGGCATGTAAAAGATAGCGAAAGCATTCAGCCTACACATGCTAGTTACCAGAAGCAATGGTGATCATTTTTCAATTTTAAAGCATAAAAGTCATGCATATGACAAATACCAATATATCATGTGAACTTGAACAGAACATGATCATCGACAGGTAATCAAAAACATATACTAGCTAGAGAAAGTAAATCAGATTAATCATATAACAGAAGCAAGCTCAAAATGTGATAGATGATTATGCATGATATGAACGCACACAAAAGACTCAAAAAAAATAAAGAAGAAAGAAAAAATGATACCGATGAAAAGCTGACTCAAAATATCCTAAAAAAAACACAGCTCCCAAAACACGATCAATAATCATGAGTGGGATCAAACGGTCCAATGCCAAGTTTAGTAAAAGTGTTGAACCAGTGTTGAGCCATCTGCGCGTATGTAGGAAAGCAAAAAGAATCGTATGAGTCGGGAGCTCTATGAGACGAACGTGCCTAAATTTCTCCCTATTTATAAGTTAAAGCAAACTCATCCGCAAGAAGCCCGCAAAACCTTAACCTAAATCCATCCCGCGGGAATCCTACTTAAAACATTCGTATAAAAATCATTCATTTTTATACTATTCATATTCGTTTGGGTTGCAATAAAATTTTCATAACCATTTTAAGCGCCTCGTCAAACGGCGTGACGATCAATACCGCCGTTGAGAGGGAGCCGTGGCCACCACCGCGTCCGCGCCGTCGTCGTCCGTCCCCAACCCAACCCATCCCACCACACGGCTACGACCCGCGCCCCCGAACCCCAGCGCGGCGCGGCGCGGCGGGCGGCGGGCGGCGGGCGGCGGCCACCATGGACATTGACAGGGTAGAGTGCCTCTCCATCCCCGACGCGTCCATGGACGTGGACGACGTCGACGGCGGCGTCGTCGGAGGCCACCGCGGCCTTCCGCCCCACTCCGCACTTCTTCCCGCCGGTGGCTTTGGTGGGGGAGGAGGGCGAGTGTTCCCCAAGGTGAATGTTGCCGGGGGTGGCGGCGCGGGCGCCGCGGCAGGGGGAGCGGTTGCTGGAGGGGGCGCGGGCGGCGGACCGCCGCCCACCAGCGTGCACGAGCTACTCGAGTGCCCTGTCTGCACCAACTCCATGTTCCCGCCCATCCACCAGGTTGGTTGCGCTTCTCTCCGCGCTCAGGGGTCCTTCAATTTTGCTGCGCGCGCATAGGGTTGGATTGGTTGTGCGCGCTGGAATGGGATTCGGAGGGGTGTGGATTGGGGGATTTCGCTCGGCAGAGGCGGGATCTTCGTGGTAGCTCTGGGAGTTTCGAAATAATCGACGTGTTCTTCGCGGATTTGGTCAGGTTGGAACTTAGAATTGGGGATTTTCGTTCCCCCTGTAGGAATTGCGTAGTTTTGGGCTGAGAACTTGAATTAGGCGCATTTGGATTAGTCCGCTGTAATTTCTTCACCAAATTTAAGCTTTTACTTGGCATTCTTGTCGATGTTGTTTCTTTTGGTACGTTTTTAAATTAAACGAAATTTCTGTATTGGATCTCAATTTGTGCGTGTTAGGGGTGTGTAGTCTGCTGATTGATTTGAACCTTGTTAGTGATACTTTATTTTGCTTGTTGTTTTCCCAAGCTTTAAATGCCTTGGAATAATGGCAAAGAATTGTCTGGGCTGCATAATTGTTAGCTTGTTTGTCACAATACTCTTGTTGTTACTAATAGACTAATAGCTGATACTTGTAATTATTGGCAACTCGTTCAGATGCTTAGGAGAGAAACACATGCTTGTCCAGTCCTGCTCCGAATGTAATATTGCACAATTATTTGATTTGATATCTTGATAACTTAGTTAGTTATCATGTAGCCTGTGCAATAGCCATAACAGTGGAGAACATTCATCTTGATGGAGGCGAACTGGATTTCCAAGAGAACAGCAGAAGATTGTGGATCTGTGTTCTCGTGGAAGTTAGAAAGTATCTCACGGAAGATGCTAACCATTTACTTTACCTGCTTAGTCATTGTTATAGGTCTTGTATTCATTTTAGCATATTTGATAGGTTGGGTGTTCTGCTGGTTTTTTAGGATGAACTCGCCCTTGTAACTGATAAGCAACAATATTATGTTGTTTTAGTTTGCCCCAGTAGGTGTAGCATTGATGGTAAATAGTGTAAATTAGTAGAAGATAATTTCTGAGAGACAAATGGAAGGGAGTCAGCCATTCAGGTCACACTGCAATATGTAAAATTTCCGAGTCAAATTCTTTCCATTATCAATTAATTTGGATATAGAGTATTGGATTGATCTTCCTCATTGGGATATCTTATGGAACAAATTTGTTCAGGATTGCTCAGTCTATCATGGTTTTTGGTCCATTTGATCTGAGCTCTCCTTGCTGATGTAAATGAAGCATATCAACCAGCCATGGTCATCAGTGCCTCTACACCGGTCTTCTCCCTTGACTCTGGCCAACACTGTGGCCACGTCTACCCTGGCCTTCTTTCTTCAAGCCAGCTGCTTGTCACTGGATCCAGTCCTTCCTGGTTCTAGCCTCCCGATTAATTTCCATTTTTTTCTTTGTGGTCAACTCTGTTCTTTGTGAGACCTTACTGTTGACACCCTATTTCTATACCATTTTTAAGTTGTGTAAAGGCCTTGCACATGTAATGTTGGCCACTGTTTTCAATTCTGAATTTTAACAAGTTAATTATCTTAGATCTTTTGGATATTTGTTCCTAGTTTTTTCCATGGCACAGTGAATCTAGTAATCAGTAGAGTTGAATTTTAGAAACATGAAATAGTAAATAGTCAACACCCTTTTCCATGTATAGTTGCAACTATATATCAGGCAAACAAATCATTGTTATCTTTCATTCTTTCCTAACAGTAGGCAGTTATGATTGATTGATTGTAGGGTACTCGAAACTTGATTCTCCTACAGTCCCACGTGCTATCTCTGTTGACTCTGTAGGATCTTTAATTTGTGCAATAACACTTTTTTTCAGAACATTTTGCACTCGTTCTGCAGTGTGTTGATGGTTTATCCTTTGTATCGTTGAAAAACGATACAATTTATTATGCTTTTGTAAAGCATATGTTACACAAAAACTAGCAAGGATGATCATGATTCTATATGGCACTAGAAAGACTGGTCATTATTTAGTATGTACTACTATCATAGTTTCGTTAATTGGTTGTTTTTATCAATTTGATTTCCTTACAGTGCCAAAATGGACATACCTTATGTTCAACGTGCAAGGCTAGAGTGCACAACCGGTGCCCTACATGCAGACAAGAGCTTGGTGATATTAGGTGCTTGGCACTGGAGAAAGTAGCAGAGTCACTTGAGCTTCCTTGTAAGTACTGCTCATTAGGTTGCCCGGATATCTTCCCATACTACAGCAAGATAAAGCATGAAGCACAGTGCAGCTTCAGGCCATATACCTGCCCCTACGCTGGTTCTGAATGTGCCGTGGCTGGTGATATTTCTTTCCTTGTTGCACATTTGAGGGATGATCACAAAGTCGATATGCACAGCGGCTGCACATTCAACCACAGATACGTCAAATCTAATCCGCGCGAGGTTGAGAATGCCACTTGGATGCTAACAGTAAGTGTTGATAATAAATAGCTCATGCTGTTCATTTTCAATTACCTGTTTGCTACACTGTTCTTACGACGATCTCTTCTGTATCAGGTGTTCCACTGTTTCGGGCAGTACTTCTGCCTGCATTTTGAGGCATTCCAGCTTGGAATGGCGCCAGTATACATGGCTTTCCTCCGTTTCATGGGTGATGAGAACGAAGCAAGGAACTACTCCTACAGCCTCGAGGTAGGTGGTAATGGCAGGAAGATGGTGTGGGAAGGCACACCAAGAAGCATCCGCGACAGCCACCGGAAGGTCCGTGACAGCCATGACGGTCTCATTATCCAGAGGAACATGGCCCTGTTCTTCTCCGGCGGTGACCGGAAGGAGCTGAAGCTGAGGGTGACCGGCCGTATCTGGAAAGAGCAGACCAGCCCGGATGGCGCCTGCATACCCAACCTTTGTAGCTGAGCAAGCGACAGATGAAACGATGGTGCTGTTATTTATTATCCATTGCCATGTCCTGCATGTTTTCGATAGTTTCCAGTGTTGTATCGTAAGAAATTTTAGTATAAAGTAATTACGATTTTTTTTAAAAAAATTCAAATCTGTATAGCTGTTTGAAATATTTGCAAAAGTAGTGTGTGGTCGGCACCACGTCAGTTCCAGTCGGCATTTAAGTGTTGACTGAAGCTCACGTGTCAGAATCTAATAGGGGGGCAGCATCCAGTCGGTGCTTGAAGTGTCGATTGGAGTTGACGTGGCATCCTTGGTTTGCTCAAATTTCTCAAACAACAGATAGATTTGAAATTTTTTTAAAAAATATTATTTAAAAAAAATCAAGTAATTGCATGCGTATAGCGACGAATTCAAGAAATCTTGTTATCCCTTGTCCGTTCTCTTTCTTGTTTCGTGAAGCCATCGGGACAGGTTCGTAAGTAGATGTAAAAATACAAAAATATTCCGCACTAGATTACTTAACAAAATTCATCGTCAGCGTACTTGAAAAATTCTTCGCCAAAAGATATCTTTATATCTTTATCTTACCTTCTTTAATTGTTTCGTACTGTCAAACAAGCTAGGCACATGTCGGTCCACTAAATTAAAAGCCAATAGGATAAGATACCTGGGATTATATTCTTGACAATTAGCTTATGTGGACTGTTTGTATAAATTTATTTCCACATGTGGCATAAGCGTCATTTGTGAAATTTAATATTTATTTTCATAGAAATACTTGGAAGATCGATACCCTCTATTAATAGATTTGTGAATTGGGGTGTCACTATAAAAATTATTTTTATAGTATGAAAAACGATCGTTGCTTGATTTGGAGGGAACGTATAATTTTTTAGGTAACTTATCAGTTTGCCGGATTGTGATAATAAGTGTACGTGTAAAAATTGATCGTATATCTTTTATTTGATAGAAATTAATGATTTATTTTTTTGGCTCATATATTATTAATCTGAGAGAATTTTATAGGTTAGCTAGACGCGAAAGATAAATTTTCAAATATATACTATAAACTCTCACTTAAAATTAAATTAAGGAAGCCTGAGAGTAACCTAGAGTGTCATGCATATGCACGTAGATACAGGAACAGAAGAAGATTAGCACATACATCAATACATTATCATGCATGTAAAGTGATTAGCAGGAGCATCACATAAATATAAAGTCGATCGAGCTTCATCTCGAAGAAGAAAACATTGTAATCTCAAATAAACAACGACCACCAACGGCATCAGCAATCATCATCCGCTATAGGCTATAGCCATCTGATCAAACCGGCGGTTCTAACCGGCCGGCGGCGATCTCGACGACGTCGGCGCGGCAGATCGGGCACGTCGCGTGCGACGTCAGCCACGCGTCGATGCACTCCACGTGGAACAGGTGCTTGCACGCCGGCAGCCGCCGCACCACCTCGCCGACCTGCACCAGCCCGAGGCATATCACGCACTGCGCCCACCCTGACCCGGCCGCGCCGCCGTCTCCTCCTCCGTCGCCGGCGCCGCCGCTCGCCCGCTTGTACTCGAACGCCGGAATCGCGGACAACACGGCGGCACCTAGTCCTCCGCCGCCATCATCGCTCCGAGCAGCACCGACGACGAAGAGGTCGTTGTTGGCACCTCCTGTTCTCGGCACGGCGCGACGCCGACGCCGCCGTACCCAGACGAGGTAGAAGAAGGACATCGCGATGGCAGAGGCAGTGATGACGACGGCCCAGACGAGGCCGGCAACGAGGTAGAGGATGACGAAGGAGAAGAAGATGCCGAAGGCGAGGAACACCATCATCGTGTGGTCGCCGTCGGGGTCGTACGGACGGCCATCCGGCCGGGACAGCGGCGAGAACCCAGAGAAGAACATGCTCGCTGTCGCTGACCCTCTAGCTAAGCTAAGCAGCTGCCAATAATATTATCTTGTGATCAACTGTTCATCTTTGCAACGTATATATTATCTGTTCATATGGGCAATTAATTTACGTGCTTTAATTTGCTGTATTAATTAATTACATGCATACGTTATGGAGTACCAGAAGCAATTAGCAGAATATTTAATTAATTAGTTTCACGTCGTAGAATATTTGGTTTTGAACAAGAGGCCATCTCCAATGCTCAGTGCTCATATAGATGCTTAAGATGAGAAAAAAATTAAGCATTTATCTTAAGAGCTTTATTCTTCAATGCAAAAATATATAATAGTGCTATATATATTGGTTAATTTGTTGCTACAACTACTTGATTAATCATGCATTTCTTCAACTACTTTGACTAGCATCCACTAAGAACCGGTGCTAAAGTAAGCAGCATGCACCTCCTAGCGCTAACCATCTATGATGGAAAAAAACCTGGTTTTTTTTCTCTAAGCACCATTGCAAGCTTCCCATTGAAGGTGCTCTAAGAGTCATATTTATATTTCATAATTACTTTAAAACAACTACTAACGGTATCCGCCACCGCCACAATTTTTCTTATTGACACATATATAAGTTCTCATTGTTATTGATCGACAATGTCACGTAGTAATGTTACGTAGTTGTATGGTGTTCTTTTAATGTTTATGATTTTTTCGAACGCTTAATTAGTGTTTATTACATGTATACATGTATACTAGCTAGACCAGAAGAGCAGACAAAGTGTGACAAATTATCCATTTTGGCCAATGGGAAGGATATATAAAGAGTTAGTTGGGGTTGTTAATTTTGACCTGTTTCCTGTTGGAGACATGTACAAGCTGCATCACTGAATTTAGACAGGCTTGCTTGGATTTGATGTTGGTTTAGTATTTAATTGTGGAGACAAATGCATGATTACACTTGAAGCAGTTCAAGTTACATCATCAATCAGATCGATCACCATCATATTATCTCTCTCCCTCTATATATATTATGTTGTTTTAATTGGGTGTGATCGATGCTGTATTGCTTTGTCAACGGGCATGCACGGAAGTCTAATTCTCCGTTGATTAAATAACCAACCAACCATAACATACCATAAACTCAAAGATTATTTCCTCGCAAGCACAGAATATCTGTCGCTTGTACGGCTATATATATATATATGCTATCCTATATCATATAACATGGGTGTAGAATAGTTATTCTACGGAAAAATCTACTACTGCGAAAAAGTAGTACGCAATTGCTCAATTGCTATTATACTGAGAAAATCTAGTACCGAAAGTAATCGGTGTAGAATAGCGTTCCCGTATATATATACACACAAATACTATTCTACATCATGGGTGTAGAATAACTATTCTACCGAGAAATCTACTACTGAGAAAAAGCAGTACTCAATTGTTGTTCTACTAAAAAATCTACTACTAAAAGTGATCGGTGTAGAATAGCTATTCTACACCGACCACGGGAATACTACTTTCAGTAGTAAATTTTCACGTTAGAATAACAATTGAGTACTATTTTTTTCTCAGTAGTAGATTTCTCAGTAGAATAACACAAGTGGTATACGATATATATATATATATATACACGACATGCATTGATAGTTTTATAATATAAGTATTTATTATATTTATCTAAATTATATGCGCAGGAGACGAGTAGCCAGATATTTATTTTTGTTGCAATTCTAGCACTTCTGATACGTAAATATGTAGACATTTTTTAAATAATATTTTTTTAAAAAATAAAATTTCAAATCTGTATAGCAGTTTAAGTAATATGAAAGGTGGTATCTTGAGCCGTATAAACTATACAATTTTGAAGTTTTTTCAATTTTTTTAAAATATTATTCTAGAGCTGAAATATGCGTTGAAATCAATTGATGTGGATTCAGATTTAGCTGTTAAATTCAAATTTTGCGGATGAAAAGGGAATTTGATGGAACGATATTTTCAATGAAAAAAATCAAGGGCTTCTCGAATACTCGACAAAGGAATGAGACTTAATCGAAGATCAGATCAGAAGATGGATGATGAAGGAGAATTTTTAATTAAATTTCTCACTTATGTTATCTGTGTAATTAAGAAATTATATCATTTGCTCCAATAATTAACGAAAATTTTTTAGAAGCAAATTATAAAGCAAAAAATTTCACGAAAAACTTTTCCACTTGCGATTTAAAAATAATAATAATCACATATTTTAGTATATTTATTGTAATTACTTTGATGTTAATAAATTTTACAAATTGATTTATGATTTTTTAAATAAATAAAAACCGGGTTGTTAAAGATAACATGTAAATAACTCTGCTACTATACGTAGTGAAGAGCTTTACACTACGGGAACACTAGGGTTTGCCGAGTGTCTAGGGCACTCGGCGAAGCCCACAATGCACTCGGCAAAGGCTTCGCCGAGTGCCACACTCGGCGAACCCCACTCGGCACTGAACGTGTCGGCGACGTGAGGGTTCGCCGAGTGCAATTTATCGGGCACTCGGCGAAGTCTTTGCCGAGTGCAATATAGACTTCGCCGAGTGCCACGTATAGCACTCGGCGAAATCCACGGTTGACGGCCGGGGTGGCCGTTAACGGGCTTCGCCGAGTGCCCCACGTGGCACTCGGCGAAGGGGGTGTGCCGAGTGCCACGGGGGGCACTCGGCGAAGGTGGCTCGGGGGGGCACGTGGCGCGAGGGGGGTTCGCCGAGTGCCCCACGTGGCACTCGGCGAAGGGGGTGTGCCGAGTGCCAAGGGGGGCACTCGGCGAAGGGGCTCGGGGGAGGGGGGCACGTGGCGCGTGGGGCTTCGCCGAGTGCCCCCGTGGCACTCGGCACACCCCCTTCGCCGAGTGCCACGTGGAGGCACTCGGCAAAGCTTCCCCAGAGTGCACAGAAACGTGCCACGTGGCACGTTTCTGTGCACTGCAGGTGGCTTTGCCGAGTGTAACACTCGGCAAAATATTTTTAATTTTTTTTTTCATTTATTTCTTGCATATTTCATCCAAAAAACACATTCAATCACAAAATGCATCACAAATTCACATTTATTCACAAAATTTGCCCCAAAATTCACACTGAATCACAGATATTCACAGAAATCACATGCACATCACAAAAATCACATTTACATCATAAATTTCACGGTCACATCACAATTTCACGTTCACGTCACAAATACAAGTTCAAGTTCGCGTTAACGGTGACAAGTTTAAGTTAATTAACAAATTCATCACGACAACTCACACCACGCCTCACAAATTATCATTACCGCTATGACCAGTGTGTGGAGATGGCTGCGTGTTTGATCCTGCTGCCGATGGATGAAACTGAAAAAAAAAAGAAAAATAGTTAGAACACTTGTATATAACAAAACCGACAATAACAATATTAGAAACTCACATTGCCGCTCTGTGGAGTCCGTGGAGATTGTTGAGGTTGAGGAGGAAGTCCAGGCAGACCCATATGACCTGAGAAAGATCCACCCATCTGCGCAAACCACTGCTGCATCTGGGTCTGCATCTCGGCTTGCATCTGAGCTTGCATCTGAGCCTGCAGCCGAGCCTCCATCTGGGTCTGCCACTCGGTCCTTTGTGATCTTTCTTCATTTAATTGGGCCTACAAAACATTATTTCAGAGTTAATGTTCTCAAACAAACAATGTGAAGTGTTCGATGATTGATGAAAATGAACTAACCTGTAGATCAGCAATCAGACCCATAGATGTGTCTCGGTGAGGACGTATACCCGGACCGGAGGTCGAGCTCCGAGCTCTCACCTCAGATAGAGAGGGGGTACTACGGGTATCAATGGCGCCGTCGCCCATCAAATATCGCCCATGTCTCTTTCCTCCTCCAGCCCTCATGACCACCTCGCCATCGATGTCATGTGCGATTGGGTCATAATCGGCGCCATGCACTTCCCTTGCCATCTCTGAATAGTCTTGGAGGCGTTGATATGCATTCCGATTAGTGTACGACTCAGCGGGGTCATTTGGATTGTAGGTATTGCCTTCAACCGCCCTCCCTTTGTGAGCCAGAGCATATGCCATGACTTGGGAGCATTCCTGACCCGCATTGGCCGTTGACTGAAACAAGAAGATAGTTAGAGTTATATTGTGTAATTAAGCGAAAAAAAGAAACATGTAACTACATACCCATCTCGCCCTGAACTGGTCGAGGTTCAGCGAGCCTTGATGGTGTGATGCCCCCGGCATGAGTAGGCGTCGCTGGCGGCATGCCTCGTGACTGCTCTGCCACTCGGCAGAACACCACCTATCAACAATTTGGCCCCAACACTCAAGATGAGCGGCACACCACTGTGGAGGGACCTATTTGATGCAAGTGAATTTGTTAATGACATAATATTAAGTATTAGAAGATACACGAGAATACACTTACCATCATGTATTCCTCTCGTGTCAGAAAGGTGGTCCGGGCATCCTTTTTGTTTTTCCTCTCTCGACGGTGCTGAGCGCAGAAGTCAATAACAGCTTGAATGCGCGCCTCATAATGCATGTCGGTGACAAGCTTCTTGAATCTCGTCTCCTTCGTCGGCATCGGCACCACTTTCGTTATCTACTTCCATCGTCTCCGTCAAGTCAATAACAAACATGCCTGGTAGCCCATCTTCTTGAAAGAACTCTCCGTCGTATGTGTTCGGGTCTATGTTATAGTCTTCGTTGTTGGGAACAGGCAGTTTACCGTGTGGCGACACCTTATACACAACATCCCAACCTTTAAGACGTGCGACGGTTTTGCACGGGTAAGACAGATAGTAAACTTGTGTTGCCTGTTGAGCCACAATATAAACATCTTCACTCGGCAAGGTGGTATCTTGACGAATTTCTATTAAGCCAAGTTCGGGAGTCTGTCTCACTACTTTGGGATTGAACCAGTGGCATTTAAATATAACGGGGTTAAGAGGTTTGCTCCCATCAAAACTCAATTCATATATTTCTTCGAGTCGTCCATAGTAGTCAACCCCGTCTGTGCCCGGAGTAAAAACTCCGGAATTTGTGGTTCTTCGGTTAGGTCGGCTCTGTTCATGACTTGTTGTGTGGAAACGATAGCCGTTTACGTCGTAAGCTTTGAATGTCTTAACCTTGTATGCACAACCATTCGCAACTTGCCTCAACTCGGAACTCATTGTCGTGTCGGTTCTTCCCTATAGGTTTAAACGCGATGAACATGTATATTAGTCCCATATAAGATATAATTGAAAGGTATAACTAACTAAAAGTTAATTTGAGAAATACCTTAGTTTTGAACCAAGAAATGAAATCGGGATTGCCATTTCCCACACCATACTAAGAAGGGCAGTGGATTCCTCAATGTTAGCCTCCCTCGAACCACGCCAAAATCGTCGATGAAATTCCTCAATGTACGGTTCCACTTCGGAAAGGTTTGTCAGGACATACAACATAATCAAACGCCACTCTTCATGATGTAAGGTCTTGTTAGCAGCACCACTTGCACTTCCTAGTTGGCCTCTGAAGATGCTGAGATTTGATTCTTCTTCTGGAAGATTGTAACGGGCAGGTGGATTATGCACGCTTGGAAGATTGTCCGCATAATATCTAGTTGTGAAGTTTGACACCTCCTCCAAAACATATGCCTCAGCTATGGATGCTTCAATTTTGCATTTGTTCTTACATTTATTCCGAAGAATCTTTTGGAATCTCTCAATTGAATAGCACCAACGGCTTTGAACCGGACCTCCCATCCGGGCCTCATACGGAAGGTGCAATATCATATGTTGCATCGGATTGAAAAAACCGGGCGGAAAGATCTTTTCTAGCTTACATAATAACACGGGCGCTAGTGTCTCCATGTCTGCTACCACGGTGTGAGACAACTGTTTAGCACAAAGTTGACGGAAAAAATTGCTCAATTCAGCTAGAACTCGCCAGACATCCTCGGGGACATAGCCACGAATCATGACCGGGAGCAACCGCTCAATCCATATGTGATAGTCATGACTTTTGAGTCCGTTTATTCGCAGAGTAGCTAGATTAACTCCCCTCTTCAGATTAGCTGCATAGCCATCAGGAAACATTAATGTTTGAAACCACTCAAGTACTTCCCTCCTTTGTCCCCTTGTTAGAACAAAATCAGACTTTGGCTTCGTCCAGGATTTCCCGCTTCTAGGAGGTATCATGTCGAGCTTAGGTCTGTTGCATATAGCCGCTTGATCCAGTCGGGCCTTGACATTGTCTTTCGTCTTCTCAGGAATATCCATGATTGTGCCGAAAATGGCCTCGGCAACATTTTTCTCAGTGTGCATCACATCAATGTTGTGCGGAAGGAGAAGATCATCGAAATAAGGAAGATTCCATAAACATGGCTTGTGAGTCCATGCATGATGCTCACCATATCCAATAAAACCAGCTCCTTGTGTATTAATTTGCAAAGACTCTAATTGAGCACGAACATCGGCTCCAGTCATTTTAATTGGTGCTGAGCCTTTAACAGACACATCTTTTGTAAAATTCCTCTTATCCTTCCTGAATGGATGGTTTCGAGGAAGGAATTGTCGGTGCTTGTCAAATGAGGAATATTTTCCACCCTTAGCTAGCCAAACGAACTTTAGAGTCGACCGACAAATCGGGCATGCGAACTTCCCATGCACGCACCAGCCGCAAAATATCGAATATGCTGGTAGGTCATGTAGAGAGTACATATACCAGACATGCATTCTGAAGTTTGTCTTTGTACATCGATCATATGTCAACACACCGTCTTCCCACGCATGGACCAAATCATCCATCAAAGGCTCCATATACACACTCATATTTTTCCCCGGGTATTCAGGCCCTGGAATTATCAAGGACAGGAAAATATTCTGTCGTTGAAAGATGACGCCGGGAGGAAGGTTGAGGGGAATAACAAACATTGGCCAACAACTGTATGCGGCAGCCGTCATACCATATGGATTGAACCCATCTGTTGCTATAGCAATTCGTACATTACGTGGCTCTAAAGCTTTCTCGGGATGGAGCTGATCAAATTTTTTCCACGCTTCTCCATCTGATGGATGACCTAGCTTGTCTGGGTTGTAACGAATCCCATTTTTATGCCATGTCATCTGTTTAGCAGATTCCTCGGTCATGTACAGCCGTTGGATCCTCGGTACAAAGGGAAGGTACCGAAGGATCTTCACGGGAATTGAGAGTTGTTTCTTCACACCATCATCGGAGTCTACCTCCAGATACCTAGAGGATTTGCATTTCACGCAGCAGGTTGCGTCTGCGTATTGTTTTCTGAATAAAATGCATCCGTTGGGACAAGCATGTATTTGCTCATAAGGCATCTTAAGTGCACGGAGGACTTTCTTAGACTCGTACATGCTCTTCGGAAGATTGTGACCTTCTGGAAGAAGGCTACCAACAACCGTCAGCATAACGTCGAAGCATTCTCGACTCAAGCTAAACTGCGACTTGATGGCCAATAGTCGTGCGATGGCATCCAGTTGAGAAACCTTAGTGTGACCGTGAAGAGGTTGCTTTGACGCGGACAACATGTCATAAAACGCTTTTGCCGTTGGCTCCGGCACTTCCTCTTCACGTGCTTCGTCAAAATGCGCATCTTCAAAGTCATCTAGCATAAATCCAACCCCTCCCTCATCATCGTCCATGCGATGTCGCAACACCTCCTCTCTAGGACGTTGCGACTCACCATGATACGTCCAACGGGTATAATTTGGCATAAACCCATATTTGCATAGGTGTTTACCCATAGCATCCTTTGTTTGTCGACGCTTATTCTCGCACCGACTACATGGACACCAGGTCTTGTCACGTACATTCTGTCTACCAAACGCTGTCTCTAAGAATACTTCAGTGTTCTTGATCCAATCCATGGTCACCTCGGCCTGACTAGGGCGACCGTGTACATCCACTCACGATGATCCATCTTGTACTAAACTAGGAAACAACACCCGTGTTTAGGGGTTAGTGAGAAACGAGATGAATATAACAGTCTAATAGGTAAGATAGGTCCTAATCCCACCAGACAATGCGTAGATTGAGCTCGTATTCACGCTCCGTTCCGATCCAACCCAAAATTTCGGCAGCACCTCCCCGCTGCTCTCCAAACGCACGTCTGGGCAACATGCCAAGAGGATGTGCGTTCGGAGAACAACGGGGACGTGCTGTCGAAACCCTGGGTCGAATCAGAACGGAGCATGAAAACGAGCTCAATCTACGCATCCTCCAGCTTGTCCAAACGTGGACAGTTCGAAACAGTTACGGCGACAGATATGCAAACACATGCATATTCCAAACCGTAACTCTTCCGAACGGGAGACGCCTAGGTTACGCGACAATAACCAAAAAAAAATTTTTGACAACATCTTGTCTCTAATACATAGCAAATCTAGCATGCATAAATAGGACGGCACGATGGCCGTCACCCACATACACACATCACGACGTGATGGCTGACATCCACATACACATATATATATCACGGCACGATGGCCGGCATCCACATACACAAGATATTAATCAAAATAACCATTAAATCATAACAAGAATTACAACGATTATATTAAAATTTCTAAAACATGTATAAGCATTTATTTATATGTACAAAGCATGTGACGTTGTATTAGACAATAAAAAACATGTACAAAGCATATTAATCATTCATGTTCAAGCAAAATATTAATCCTATGTTCTAAGGTTACCGGTAGGGTTTGATGCGAGATGAGGACGATGAAGCCGAGAAGAGGACGGTGACACCGGTAAGAGATCGCTAAGCAAACTAGATCTATCTAAAAAACAATAAAAATATTAGTTATAAGATAAAGTAATTAAAAATGTGCAATATATATATGCAATATAATGCATGTCTCAAATGTTATACACATCATTTGATGAGAGTAAGTATATATGCAAATGGACACACAAATATATATGCATATATATAACAAATGGCCACACAATATATATGCCACCAATTAGTAGCCCTTTCTTGCTAGCCTCCACATTATGCATGTCCATGTTATACATGCATTTACTATTTGAGATGCAATTTTTACATATTTTTAGGTATTTATATTTGAAAAAATGGCATTATACATGTATATATACCTAGGAAAGAGGGGGCTCGGGCGGCGGAGCCGGTGGCTGGGGCCGGCGGGCCGGGGGCGGCGGAGCCGGCGGCCGGGGTCGACGCCGGCGGCCGGGGTCGACGCCGGCGGCGCGGGGGGGCGGACGGGCGCGGGCGCCCTAGAGGGAGCAGGGGGCGCAGCCGGGCGGGGGGGGCGCAGCCGGGCGGGGGGGCGCAGCCGGGCGGCTGGCGGGGGGCAGGGCGCGCGCGCGGCGGGGCTGGAGGGAGCAGGGGGCGCGGCGGGGCTGGAGGGAGCAGGAGGGGGCGCGGCGGCGGCGGAGGGAGCAGGAGGGGGCGCGGCGGCGGCGGAGGGAGCAGATCTGGCTTAAATGCGCCAGATCTGCTCGGGGCTCCTTTTAACCCGACAGGTTTTCGCCGAGTGCCATATTTGGCTGCACTCGGCGAAGTTTTTATTTTTTTTTGAAAAATCATATCTTTGCCGAGTGCATCTAGACCTGGCACTCGGCAAAGATGAATTTTTGATTCTTTGCCGAGTGCCAGGTCCAAATGCACTCGGCAAACAATTTTTTATACTATTTTCAAAAAAAAAACAAAAATAGAATAAAGACTGTAAAAAATCTCATAATTTGGCATTATATAATATACACTAATATTTAATCATAGAAAATTTCTAACTTCAAATAAACAAATATAAGGCACTTGTAGTTCAAATTTGGGATCTTTTACTTAAAATCTTATAAACAACTTTTTTAACCAAAAATAGCAAACTAACTCTAAAAAATGCCAATTTTTGACATGGTATAAGATAAATTGAGTTTTAGTAGTACAAAAAGTTTTAACTTCAAACAAATATTTGAATATCGATTTGCTTCTAAACCTAACTCATTTCATCCCTAAACTCATAAACCTTCTCGAAGGTTGTCCAATTTCTAAAGGTCATACTTGAAAACTTTGTCGAAACATTATGAATTTTTTACCATATCATATATGTATGATATAATGACACCATGTAAAGTGTCATATTTTTTAGGCATCAATTACATTTTCTATAATTAAAAAACCATTAACCTGCATATTGCCGGTCGAGTGTCGTAAATTAGATTTTAAATATTTAGTTATATTTAGTTGTAAAAGAGTACAAATGTAATCATGAACACAAATATGATTTTTACATAATTTTTGAGTCATTATTTTATGTACATTTAGTTGAAATTTGACCCACTTGGAAGTAAATCCTAGAAATACAAATATTTTATTAAAAATAGAAATCCCACTAATAAAAGTATGAAAATTTACCATGGATTAAAAGATGTTGAATTATGACTGTAAAAAAAAATTGAAGTTCAAAACATGTTTTAAATGTGATATAGAGTCAAAATATATTTTCACATGAAATAATGGGATCAGCACACTTTGCCGAGTGCATTTAGCTATAGCACTCGGCAAAAATGATTTTTTTTTCTTTGCCGAGTGCCATTCCCATTTGCACTCGGCAAATAATTTTTATACTGTTTTTTAAAAAAAAAACTAAAATAGAATAAAGACAGTAAAAAATCCCATAATTTGTAATAATATAATATACACTAATATTTCATCCTAGAAAATTTCTAGGTTCAAATAATCAAATATACGGCACATAGAGTTTAAATTTGGGATCTTTTACTTAAAATCTTATAAACAACATTTTTAACCAAAATATCAAAGTAACTCTAAAAAATGCCAATTTTTGACATGGTATAAGATAAATTGAGTTTTAGTAGTACAAAAAGTTTTAAGTTCAAACAAATATTTGAATATCGATTTGCTTCTAAACCTAACTCATTTCATCCCTAAACCTCCTAAACCTTCTCGAAGGTTGTCCAATTTCTAAAGGTCATACTTGAAAACTTTGTCGAAACATTATGAATTTTTTACCATATCATATATGTATGATATAATGACACCATGTCAAGTGTCATATTTTTTAGGCATCAATTACATTTTCTATAATTAAAAAACCATTAACCTGCATATTGCCGGTTGAGTGTCGTAAATTAGATTTTAAATATTTAGTTATATTTAGTTGTAAAAGAGTACAAATGTAATCATGAACAGAAATATGATTTTTCCATAATTTTTGAGTCATTATTTCATGTACATGCATTTCAAATTTGACCCACTTGGAAGTAAATCCTAGAAATACGAATATTTTATTAAAAATACCAAACCCACTCATAAAAGTATAAAAATTTACCATGGATTAACAGATGTTGAATTATGACTGTAAAAAAAATTTAGGTTCAAATATTTTTAAAATGTGATGTGGACTAATAATGTGTTTTCACATGAAATATTGGGTTTCTACACTACTTTGCCGAGTGTTTTCTGGGTGGCACTCGGCAAAGGCTAGGGTTTGCCGAGTGTCCGTTAGTGGCACTCGGCAAACCCAACATTTCACTCGTGCCGTCGTCACGCCGTCAGCAAAAATGTTGGCGGGGGATTTTTCAGGATGTTTGCCGAGTGCCTACGGTGTGGCACTCGGCAAACCTTTCCTTTGCCGAGTGCAACAATATTTGCCGAGTGCATTCCATCGGGCACTCGGCAAACTTGCGTTTGCCGAGTGCCCGATGGAATGCACTCGGCAAATATTGTTGCACTCGGTGAATTTTGGATTTCCGGTAGTGTTAATACATAATATGTTTGAGAAAAACTGTATTTTTTATTGTCCTACAAATTAGAGATAACTCCTCTATTTATATAAAATAAAAAACAAGTTGCCACGATATTCGCAAATTCAGTTCCTACAAACTCTCGGCGTCAGAATTATATATAATCAAATATATTATGTGTCCGTCTGATCGTACGTAACTGCTTGCCGTTTAATCTAGTCTCGAAAACGAGATTACGCCATGCCCTAGCTATGCATGCATACATGACGCCCGGCGCCGCCCCTCCGGCTGCGGCCGAGCCGGAGCTCATGTGGACGCGGCGGCATGACAAGCGCTGGAGTTGCTGCTCTGGCGCTGGGGCATGAGCCCACCGTGGGACCGCGTCGCCGCGCACCTCGGCGACAAGACGCCGTTGCAGGCTTTTCTGCGGTACCTGTTGATGGATATTGAGCTGAGGAACGTCATGGAGCCGCAGGAGGTGGAGACGCCGCCCGAGTGGGATCTGCAGGAAACCGCTGCCCCGCCGCCGCCAACGAGCGAGCAGCCGGCGCCACTCACGGTAATCAGAGCTGAAGACATTTGCATGCAGACGCACATGATGATCGATGCCTCAAGACGCTGACATGCAAGCGCCTACCGTTTTCGGAGTTGAAGACGTTGACACGCCGACATCCGTGGTAATCGGAGCAGACACGCCGACGTCCATGGCAATCGGAGCCGAAACCGCTGATATGCACACGCTCATAGTATTGGGAGCGGAAGAAGATGTTGACATGTCGACGTCCACTGGAGTCGAAGACGCTCACATGTCGACATCCATGGTAATCGGAGTTGAAGATACTGACATGCAGGCGCTCATGGCAATTAAAGGTGAAGACGTCGACATGCAAGCGCTCGTGGCAATCGGAGCTGAAGACGTTGAGATACAGGCGCTTATGGCAATCAAAGTTGAAGACTTGACATGTCAGCATCTATGGTAATTGGAGCTGAACATGCTGACATGTTGATGCCCTCGGCCAACAGCGGAGAGACTATCATCATTGACGAGACTAGCAACAAGAAGAAACGTGGAGGAGCAAGAAAAAAACCAGAGATATGGACTCTTGAAGAACACAGGTATATTTTACTTTCAAAATCTCTATATTATAAGAAAGCTAGAGACGAAGAAAAGGTGCGGACATATAATTAAGTATGTTTTATTTTCATAATGCCTTATTAATATATCGAAAGGAGCTTGTCTTTCAAAAGTTTATCTTGCTACCGTAAGTATTAATATATCCACAATATGATTGATCGCTGCAAAATTATTATATCCACAAACAAAAGCTCTGTTTTATTTCATGATTGCTTTATTTTATCATTCAATTCGTCTTAATTTTTTTTGGAAACAAAGAAGAGAAGAAATGCACGTGAATAATCTGCATATTTACCATTGCTGTGTGTACTGATACACTGGTCATTAACAATTAATTTACCATATGGATGCAGGCTGTTCTTGGCGGGCATTGAGAAGCACGGGAAAGGGAAGTGGAAGACGCTGGCCCGGGAGTTCGTGAAGACGAAGAGCTCCACCCAGATCGCCAGCCACTACCAGAAGTTCACCATCAGGGGAGAGAAGAGGCAGCTCAACCTGTGCAGGCGGAAGAGCATCCACGACATCACCGGCCCGCCGCCGCCATGCGGAACATCTTCTACGTTGAGAATAGACTAAATAGTGGACAAGTAGCGAGCTTTTCGGTGCAAAAGACTCACAATGCTTGTCGGAAAAAAAACGGCTATTAATGAGAGACGCAACACGCCATCAAGGATGTGTCAACCTGACTGATTATGTGGCTAAATGAGTATGCAACAACGCATGTTCTTTTCTTCTTTTTATAATTCTTATTGTGTTTTCAGTCGACAGCAAACGAGGGTCAGTTCGCGCTCCCAAATCAAGACTTTCACTCTGAGGAGAAAAAAAACGATGCATGAGACCGACCTTATCCCAACAAGAACCCCTCCGCTCACCTTCTTGGATACACGTATAAGTCGATTAGCATTCGGATTCCATTAGAAATCTTTATGAATATATCTAAAACAAGTTCCCAAATAACAATTTGATGGGCAGATCGCCGATTGAGAACCCAAAACTCCCAAGTCCCTACAATGTCCACAAAAATGGAATGCAAAAACGAAAGAACAAGCATTGCATTAGAAGCATTCTAAAGTTTGGCATGGTTTTCATGCGAGCAAGCGAAACGGCGACGGATCTATCACTCGGCCACGTTAACCAATTCGTACTCTACAAGAGATAGATTGTTGTCTTCTTTCACGGTGAAATTGGCAGGCTCTGTAACCTCCACACGCCCCCACTTGTCGACAGAAAGCCTCATCGAGCCCTTGAACATATCGATTCTGGCATTCCGCAAGATCAATGCACTGCCTGGCTTCACCAGGTCAACTGCAAAAGAAGAGCCAACACGTATCATCGGTTATTGATGCTCATACAATAATGTTTAATAAAGATTTAGGGCAATATATGACTTTCAACAGGTGAGTGATACAGAAGTTGAATAAGCAAACGAAGATCTATGGTGTAGATGATGAGCTCAAGGGCTTTCAAAAACTTGACATCTCAAAACAAAGCCTTTTCTGACAAACATTCATGCATCAGACTATCGGGTCAGCCATAGAATGGAAATCGGATAATAAATATTTCATACCACTAAAAATCACCAAATCAAATTTACCTATACAGTATTATTGTAGTCAGAATACCTTTTCTATTGGCATACTCTACTGTCTTACCAACCAAATTTATGACTCAATAACTTTGGGAGAAAAATATAGATAAGTGGCCAATATTTCTGCCAGGACTACAAAGAGAAGCCTATTTGTGTCCTCGGGACGCCTCTCAGAACCTACAAGAGCTACCTTAACAACAGCATCTGCATAGGCTCTATGTCAAAGGTGCCCACCTCATCTCCGTACTTGATGCTACTGTGCTGGGCAATCAGGGACTTCTTGCAGCTCTCGGAATATGAATCAAGCGACAACACAAGTAACTAAAAGATAGCCATCTGTGGTGTGCTTGTTGCTGCAAAAGGAGCCTACTATTGGATTCAGGGAGCTAGATTTGTTCAAGGGGCACAGGCATAGGAGGGCCCAGGTGAGAGGCAGCTGGATCTGCATTACGGTGGATGCCTGTCTGCTGAACAGGGAAGGTGGAGTGCCTCTACATGGTGGAGAGAAGAAAGGCATAAAGCCTCTACTGTCAGTCTCCACCACACTACCACAGTCATCATGCACCATCTCACTACTGCACCTAAATTGTTTGCACAATGTTTGGATGTCATCATGCATGCGTGTGGGGGTGGGTGGGAGGAGGCTATTTTTTTCCTTCTGGGTCTCCAACTCTCTTTAAAATTGGCAGTTCAACTCAAACACCAAACACTAATGGAGTTGGACTGTTGGACAGTTGGGGGTATTTTTCCAAGAAATGAGTGTACCCCACAGTACTAGACAGAAGGTGATTTCTTGGAACGGGTCCCTTGCAATGGCATGAATGGAGATTTCCCAAAATGTGATAACAGTCATTAACCCTGAATCCTGAGGCTACAAGTTTCTAGCGGCAAATCAATATTTGGTGATTTACGGAGACTTGTGATCTTCCAAATGTAATTTGCTTAATGTCAACAATTTGGAATTTGGATAGCTGAACAGTCATCTACTGGGTATAGCCGTATAGGCCATAATCTGCTAAGCTATCAAGTTGACTAAAAAACTGAAGGTAATTCTTATAGAAATGGATATTTTTATAATAACACAAAACAGGAAAACAGAAAAAAGTAGTCTCCACGAATGGGTGGAAGTTTACTAATCAAAGTGTGCTTGAGAGTATCCTTTACTTTTGTTTTTGATGAATCTGTGATAAGAGACAGATATGTGCATCACGTGATGCCGAGCTGCGAAAATTTAATTCCATCATCTAAACACAGAAACAGAGAACCAAGCTTGAATGCACTTGTTAGATCCGCTAATGAGAAGCATCGCACATAGTAAAATGCAAGTCGAAGCCAACCATCACCTTGCTCGTTGCGGGCGGTGAATACGATGGCCGCCGTCTCGTCGCCGACGAGGCACTCGGCGATGCGCGCGGGTCGGGAGCCGACGGCAAAAGCAGGGACGCCCCCTCCGCCGCGGGCGCGGGCAGGAACTGGGCTGGCACTAACAACCTTGACGGTGAGCGTGTGGCCGGTGGTGCCCGGCTTGAGCTGGTCCACCTTGACGAACACCGGCTTCCTCAGCGCCAGCTTCTCACCGCCCTTCGCCGTCGCCATGGCCTCCGCGCCGCTGACTGTTAGTTGGTCCTCGGGAGAGCCTTCAACCGTGGCAAATGCAGGTTGCGACGGAGCGGAATAGAGCTCGACTACTCAAGGCGGTCGTGGAAACCCTAGTTCGGGGACGAGATGAGTTTGGAGAAGAGGAGTGGACTCGTGGGCTTGCTTTTTGGCCCATTTGAAACAACTTTCGGCCATTGCAATGCGGATTGCTGAGAGCTTTCGTTTTCGTTTCATGGCGAATTTGGACGAATTTTCGATGAATTTCACATGAACTGAACTAGCTAAGGTGTAAAGCGTATAAAATCCATTCGTTTAAAATTAATTTCCTTTGGAATGGAGGGGTTTTAGTCGAATTTTATTGAATTGAAGTGTAAATCATGTCTATGTCACGGTTGCTAGACTTGGTAATCCATCACAACTTTGCTCATATAAATGGCATATGAGTATTAGACAGTCATTGGTCTTCTATTGTTATGATGTTATGTTTGTCATGTTTCCGGCTCTAAAATTCGTATTGAGATTGTTTTATTGGATCTGAAGTTTGTATAATAAAGTAAAATATTTAAATTTTTAATTTTTAATCCAAAATAAACCACAGGGCATATAAAAGCATGTACTTTGTTCATATAAATTAAAGTCGGCACTTCTCCGAATCCTGAAGACATATGGGATTCTAGGACCATCTTAATAGGATTCCTGTTAAAAGCATACATGTACTGTAATGCGTTTCTCTATGGGTATACAGTACCACGTGTGTAGGGATATAACCGACAATTTGATAGCATAAGTAATAAGGAAGACAAAATAAAATAGTATTTCCAATGTTGCAGGGTATGGTTGATTAATTAATCTTTCCAAATCTAATCTTTCTCCTTTATGCTAATCAATAGTGCTAAGAACTAGGTCAAAAGAAAGTCAACCCTTATCCCCATTTGGTAGGGATTCTCTAAGTTGATTGTACTTGTTCTTACTTGTGTTAGCTAGTGAAGCCAGATAGTGCAACTTGCCATGCAATGTCCAAAGTCAATCTATGAAATGTCATTCTTATAGGCGCATCCGGCTGTAAGAGAGTAGAAGCAATCAGAGTAAATAAAAATCCCATAGTGAAACGAGCGTTAGATGTTGTCTAACTCCACTAATGTAATCGTACCATGTTTTTCACCTAGGGCCTAGTGTAGCCTATCTCGTGCTGGAATGGTTTTTTTTTTCTCCGAGGTCGGAGTGTGACTTGGTCAACATAACTTAACCGTGCATACGAATACCATGTATAGCTTCAACTCTTGTCGTGGTCCGTGGGTACCATACATAGTAGCTTTAGCACCTACCTACCATATATACTCCCTCCGGTACATAAAAACAAGTCGTTTTAAGGCTTCTATCAAGAGGTTGCTAAAACAAGTCGTTTGGCATTTTATGTGGCATTTTGGACAACTATACCCCTCAAGTAGTAATTCTTTTTTCTTGTTTTTCGTGCTATGTTTACTCTTGTACTATATTTATTAGGGGCAAACATAGAAAATACACACTAATTAATTGCTCCTTGGTATGTGAAATCATGTCCAAAACGACTTGTTTTGTGTATCGAGAGGGATGGTTGTAATATAGCTTCAACACCTATCATGTATATATTATATTAGTATCTACAAACATCGTGGTTTGGCTGAGAGCTTAGGGTGTCCACGTCATCAACCATTGCCTCCCCTTGTTTGTGGCCCCACCATATATGCTCGCACGAAACATTTTCTTGCCGCTTCGTTAATTATGAATTGAGCCCTACTAGAGCTAAACACAATTGCCTTCCTTCATGACCCTACATATGGCCCCATATGGCCCCACCATTTTCCTTGCCCCTTCGTGAATCATGACCGAAGCAGTAGCAACATCAGCTATCTCGTCCCTCCGCTCACACCAAGCCTTTGTTGTGTCCCTGCACGGTGGTCACCGGGCTAGCTAACGCTGGTGGCATTACTACGGTTGAACAAAATGGCAAATCTTCCTTTTGCGGGAAATTTAACTATTTGCCACTCTTATCGTTGTCACCTCTTCAAATGTCACCTTTATCGTTGTAATTAATTTTTTGTCACTCTCTATGTGAGCCAATTAATTTTTTGCCACGATAATTGGCTCACATAGAGAGTGGCAAAAATTATTACAATGATAAGGGTGGCATTTGAAGAGGTGGCAACGATAAAATAACAAATAGTTAAATTTACCTCCTTTTGCCTGGTTTCTATAGCCATACATCCGCTCAAAACAAGCTACGCTGCAAGGGATTTGATTCACCTCGCATGCAATCATTTGTCTCAGTCTCGTCTCTCCGTTATTCACTGCTGTTACTTCGGTGTGTCTCTGTTTTGTCCCTCCTTTCTATCCCACTGTCTCCATTGATTTGATTTTGTCTTTATCCCTGCTTTTTTCTTTAGTTTGCTATTCTTAACGCCACACATCCATTGATTTGGATCCCGAATCTTTGGTCTCCTCTATTGCGTTCTCCTCACAGACCATTACTTTCCCAACCAAGTTCATTCCACAAATTCAACCGACACAATATGATATAGCTAAGCGCGGTGTAGCGCGTTGTTCTTGCTAGTGATTACTATGTATACTTCAGCTCTTGTCGATTAGTCGGACCCTCGACTGGACGAAAATCATCGCGCTTAACCTGCTACAGTCCAGAGAAAGCAAGTCAACTTTTCCCTTCCTACCGTCGCTTCCAAATTCATCCGTCTCCATTCCACGACCCGGCATCCACAGGCCACAGCTGAATATCTGATGTTAGGCGACGCAGGGGCCCAGCAGCAGCCACTACTCCACTAGTACACTATATCACACGTACCACTTTTTTTCACTGCTATGAGGAGAATTCAAGAAACATCCTAGCTATCCTGGTTTTGCGTAGATGCCATGCTTATATAATCAGCAAGTATTTACAATGCAGTATGCAAACATATAGATACAGCAAGATTGTGGTTTGGTCCACTAACCCTGTTAAGATCCGTTCAGCTTACAAGCAGTTTGTCACCTAGCTCCTTGCGGTACCTGAATGAGACCCGCGCTGTCAATTGTCTGCAGCTCTTCTCCTTCAGTATCTTCCTGTAGTGATCGTCTTTCTTCCAACGCTTCTCATCAGTTCAATCTGATAAAGGTGGAATGTGTCGAGGGTATTAGCAATTGCGGCACTGAATAGCATTTCGAGAGTGATCATTGTGAATATATAGCTCGCGATTACCTGTCTCTGGAATGTCTCGAATTCATCTGTGTCAAGGAACCATCGCTGTCTGCATCAAGAAGATGCATGAGCTCCTCTGCATCCTTGCCCCCAGCACCAAGGTCTTCCATTACCTCGGTGAGTTCCTCAATGCTGATCCTTCCATCCCCATTTTTGTCAAGCTGGCAGAAAGCACGGTTCCTGCAGTCACTGTCTCCTTGATCACTAGCTGGTAGGTCACGCAGGCGCAGAGCTCTAACTCTGCTGCAGCGCAGCAGCATGATAGCCTTAGGGTGCGTTTTGGTTCTGCTGGTGGTTCTGCTGTGAAAAAGCTGCTGTGAGTTGCCTGCTGTGAAAAAGCTGCTGTGTGAGCTACCTGCTGAAAAAGCTAAAAGTCGTTTGGTTGAAGCTGCTGTGAAAAACTGCTGTGAGCTGACTGTTTTTTATAACTTACTTAATTTTCATCATTATAATATTCTACACCTATATATATAGGAAACACTCAACATTGATGCAACTAATAACTAAAAAATATTTAGATAAATAAAAAAGTGCATAGTTCATCTTATAAAGTAATCGACAACCACGTATTATCTCATGAAATTGTGCAATGCAATACAAACCAT